>PITA01000728.1:69170-233435 GCA_004023965.1 Spilogale gracilis
ACTGGGTGTGGGGAATGGGGAATGAATCTTGGAACACTGGAAAAAAAAATTTTAGTAACAATAAAAAAAAAAAGAACTTATCTTTCAGATTAATCCATTCAGAAGGTAATATTTGTATATTTTAGAAGGTGACCACATGATTATTTTTCTCCACAGAGTAGTACACTTTTCCCAATGTCATCTAAAAAACATTCTCTCCTTTTCCCTTCTATTTTGATGCCATCTCCGTTATATACTCTTGTTTGTTTCCAAATTCTCTCTTCTGATCTTTTGATGTATTTGTTTCTACACCAGTGTCATGCTTTTGTTGTTACTTTGGCTTTTTAACCTAATTCAGCAGCTGTAGGATAACTATCACTACTTTGTTCTTTTAAAAAATATTTAGTTATTTATAGACTTTGTTCTTATATGTATGGTTTAAAATCAGTGTGTCAAGTGCCTGGAAAAAATAACATGGGCACATTTACTAAAATCATACTGAATATATAATTTGGAAAAAATTAGTCACTTTAAAAACTAAATTAATACCATCAATGAAAATGACATAACTATATTTTTTCAGGTCTTCTGTTGCCTTTTAACACTATTTATAAGTCATCTCTCTAGCAGTCTTGTGTTCCCAGTTTAATTCCTAAATACAACATAATTGTTGTTTCTCAAGTAAAAGTATCTTATTTTTATTACTGTTTAGGTAAATGACATTGGCATAACAGAAAATGGAGGGTCTTTAAATTTGTTTTGAAACCCCCTAACTTTGCTGAACTTCTGTCCTACTTCTGAGAATTTGTTCTTCGGTTGTGTTTTATGTAGAGATAATCTCATTTGTAAATAATGATGGTTTTTTCCCTTCTACAGCAAATCTTATCACTGCCCACTTTGTCTTCTGTTTTGTATCTGTTCTGGCCAGAATTTTCAGTAGTATGTTGAACTAGAGCAGAGGTTGTAGACATCCTTGTCTTGTTCCCAGCTTTGAGAGACTGCATCTAAAATGTAACTATTAAGAATGACATTTGATTTAGTTTCCTTATTTTTTTTGATAGGTTAAAAATATAATTGAATTTAATGCTTCATCTTCATCTTATATTTCTGGTATACACCTATTTGATCATGATGGCATTATTAAATAATGTTTTCTTTATGATTTCATAAGTATTTAAATAAGTGAAACGGGCTACAATTTTCTTTCCTTAGTGTTTTTATTCTGTTCTGTTATCAAGTTTATTGTAGCTTCATAAAATAATTAAAATATTATTCCTCCTTTTTTTATTTTCCCAAATTACTTATATAAATAGACATATTAAGTGTGTTTCACAACTTTGGATAAAACTTATCACAAAACGGGGTGCCTGGGTGGCTCAGTTGGTTAAGGGACTGCCTTCGGCTCAGGTCATGATCCCGGAGACCCGGGATCGAGTCCCACATCGGGCTCCCTGCTCGGCAGGAAGCCTGCTTCTCCCTCTCTCACTCCCCCTGCTTGTGTTCCCTCTCTGGCTGTATTTCTCTCTGTCAAATAAATAAAGTCTTAAAAAAATTTAAAAAAAAAACTTATCACAAAACGTTATGAATCTGGAGTTTTGGTGTGTGTTGGAGCATTTTGAAGATTTGATTACCAATTCAGTTTTCTAGTAAAGATTTTGGTATTTTCCATTTTTAAAAAATATATTTCTTCCATGTTATTATGCTTAATAGACTATAGTTGTTAATAATACTCTTGTATTTGCGTTATGGGTGCTGTAAATGATATCTTTTTATTTTATTCTGTTTATTTCAACACTGAGGTTTTTTGTTTTTTAGTCACCTTCCCAAATATTTCCTGTCTTGCGAAACTTTTTGAAGAACCAACTTTGTAATTTGAAAATATTCTCTACTTGTTCATGTCTTGTTCATTATTTTTTGCCCTTCACATTTCATTCGTTTTGATTTTGAAGGCAAATCTTTGATATAGTTGTTTTCTGTCTCTTGTTTTTTGAATGACTGTGTTTAAAGCTATAACTTTCTTTCTCGTTTTTTTTTCTAGATCCCAGAAATTTAATTTCTGGCACTTTGGTTGTTATTTAATTCTAAATATTTTCTGTTTCTGTAGTGAGCACTTCTATAACACAAAATTTATTTAGTAATTGGCTCTTTAAAAATTGACTAATGTGGGATTTTAAAAAGTTATATTTTGTTATTAAGTCTTATTTTATCATTTATTCCTTGAGTTTATTGGGGATTTCTTTTTTTTTTTCAACAAAGTGTCCTGTTAGATATAGTTTCATATATATATCTATATACATACACATGCACACGCACAAGAAGAAGGAGGAGGGTGGAGAGAAAGGGAGAAATGGAGAAAGAGACAGGGGAGGAGAGGGGAAGGGAGGGAAAGAAAGACGCAGCCCCTTTTCTGTTACCACAATTTAGTTAAATAACACCAGTCCCTCAACAACACAGTTCAAATTTCAATTACCATGGCATATTAACTATGAGTAATTGCATAAAGTACAAACTTCATGGCCAGCTTTTCAGTCCATAAATCACTACTTAAAAGCAAGCACACAGATTGGTGACCAATCACATCACTTCTTTTGAAATCTGTCTGTAGTTGGTCACTACGCATCTGTTAGTCAGTTTACTACAGACAGCAAAGTGTGCAGTTCTGTTGCCTTCTTGTCTCCCAGGGATAAATCCTGGGAATAGAATACCCAAAGGGTGATAATCAAGAAAGGGAATTAGGAAGCAAAGATAAACGTGCAGGGAAGAAATGAAAAGAGACAATGGTAGAAATGAAATTCAAATTGACAAAAATAAATGGAGTTACAGAAGATAGAGCTGGCCACGGGAATGTTTTCACTACCACTGTTGGAGAGAATGTAGATAGGAAACCAGAGAACCTTGATGAAGGCAAACTTACGGGCATAAAAGGGGAAAGGATGATGAAAAGGATGCAAATGTCCCAGAGGAAACGGTGCCAGCAAAACTTCACAGTAAAAGAACTCTGAAAGATTATTTCACAACATTGAAAGTGCAAAAGATAAACTGTTGAAAGCTGTTCGAACATAGAAAAGAGTATGACAATTCTCCAAAGCAGAAAAAGATACTTCCTTCATATCATGTTATGCAATGAGATGAAGACAAGCATTACTCGAATTAACTCTTGATAAGAGGAATTACTCTTGTAAAACTTTTTTTTACAAAGAAAATACTGATTCCCAATTTTCTAATGTTTTAAATTATGGTGTCCTAAGTAAATATTAGTTTTTTTCTTTTTTTCATTTCTTATATATGTATGACTGATAGTGACAGAGTTTATATTTTAAGAACAGTCCTCAAAGGTTGCACAACTGTAATTATTCCCATTCATTACTAACTGCACTTTACATGGTTTGGGAGGTGTGTGTGTGTGTGTGTGTGTGTGTGTCTGTGTGTCTGTGTGTGTGCGTGTGTGTGTCCATGTGCACGTATATATATATATATATAACACGTGTACTTATATATTCTCTCAACTTACAAATCACATTATTCAAATCTTTGCTGGTATTTTTGTTTGCATGATTTGTAAATTTCTGAGACATATTAAAACTTTAAATTGAAACTTTTGTTTTGTCTTTTCTCTCCATTGTATTGATCACACTCTTTATGACAATATTATTGGTGCATATTGACTGGTGACTGTTTTATATTACTAATTTACTTTTTTCTTTTTAGCAATATGAATAGACCTGTTTTTCTCTTTCACTGGTTTTCTCTTTATAGTCTACTATTTAAAATATTAATTGTTCCTTTATTTACTTCTCTCTTGAATGAAGTATTCTCACCAAGTATGCTTTCAAACAGGCTCTTCAATTTATTTAAAGGTTATTAAGTGAACTTCTTAAAGGAATTGAAATATCTTAAAAATGATAGTTTTGCTAGATATAAAATTATAAGCTCGATAATTTTTTTGTAGCTGCTTGGAAATATAATCAGCAAATAGAACGGCTGTTGAGAATTTTGTTGGAAACTTGATGCCCCTCTTTTTAGTTACTAACTTTTCCAGAAATTTTTAGAATTACCTTTGTCGATTCTGTACTTAAATTTTGTTGTAACCTTTTATGTGTTCATCCTGCTTGATATTTAATAAGCCCTTTAAATCTTAGGCCTTAGTTTTTTTCCATTCTAAAAAAAAACTCAATCATTATTTTTTTCTTCCCTTCTGAGGTAGATACTTTAAATATAGATTTTTACTCTTTATGTTTCCTCCAAATCTTTTATTTTTTTTCTTTATATTTTCCACCTCTTGTCCCTTCTTGGTGTCTTCCCCAAAAATCCTTCCACCTGATTTTTTAGCTAACCAGTTTGTTCTTCAGTTGTGCCATGATTCTTGCATCTTTCTGTTTGTTTATTGCAATTAATATATTCATGTACCCAGTAACTCCTATTGGTTTCTCTATATAGTTGCTTATTGCCTTTTCATATTTCAGATATCTCCCTTTGTATTTTTGAGAGTATTTATTAAAGGTAGGTTTTAATTCTTTTCTTGTTCTATCTTGTTGCTTTATTCTAATTCAGCTGGTTTGATTATTCCATTTGCTTTCCTTCTTTTATAGTGCTTGTGATCATCTGATGTCTATATTCCCTGAGTGAGGAGTATAAGGATAACAGGCTATTGAAAGCCTGGGGACAAGCCGGTACCCTTCTAGGTGAGGGAAAGGGATAGAGTACAACATTTAGTCTTCTGTCACTCATTACCACCAGGTAAATCTGACTCTTAGACCTCAGTGAATTTCTCTTACCTACACTGCTCTTTTCTAAGAGTTGGCTTTGCAAATGTAATCTCTCCCCAACAAGCTGGTGTTTGGAGGGCAATGGGGAAAGAGATATTCAGAGTCTGCATTATCCCCCTCTTTGTTCAGTCCAGCATCATTCCAGCATTCACCACACCAACACTTCTGACCAGCTCTGGTATGCTTCTGTTGTTTATGTGCGTGAGCATTAGGGACACAGCTCAGCATGCTCAGCCCAGGGTAGTGTGGGATATCTCCAACTGATTTTCAAGAATAATCATGAATATCCTACATGCATCATTAGTGCATAGGTGTTACGCTTTCTATTTTTTAATATCCATAACAAATAGGACAGCCAAGTTTTTTTGTTTGTTGGTTTTTCAAGCTAACTTTAATCTGGTTATTTCTGAAAATCTTTCTTAAAATGTCAGTGTGAAGAGATGAAGAAGGGCAATTCTGAACAAGTTCTGGGTATCTATATGATAGAAGGTCTTTTGCATTTCTGTTTGCTGATTCCTTTTTCTTTTCTCCATTTTTAGAAGCCTGGATCTCTCTTCTTACTTCACATTCTCTTCTAAGATGGATCCAGTCCTCATTCACTTTTACTAACTTTCTACAATCTTTTGACTTATAAATGTCTTTTTCAGCACAAAGTAGTTATTTACTCAAACTCCTGTATACAACTGCCTGCTTAATTAACAACTTTGCTGAAAATCTCAACCAGAACCATCTTCTCAGACATGTAACTTGGAAAGTCATAAGAGTCCATCCTTGGTTGAATGTTCTGCTCTTCTCATCCTGAAATTTAAGCAAGGGTCCCACAACTCATGTAGCCAGTCCTGGTCTCAAAGTAATGTTAAAGGTTACATGCCCACACCAACTTTCTTCCTTAAACTTTTCTTTTCCAGTGTTCCCTGGCTCAATCGAGGGCAGATTTTCACTCAATAGCCCTTCCCAGAGCCAGGACTACTCTTTCTTGATGCTGCCTATTCCTCACATCACAGACCACAAATCTTCAAAGATTCTGAATCTTAGGTCTTAAAGATCTCTGGATGTCAAATTCTGCTAATCTGTTTACTATGACCTATGTCAAATGGCCATCTTTCCTTGAGTGTACTACTGCAATGACTCCATCTTCCCACCCATGCTTCCTTGCCCTACTTCTCTCCCATAGGCAGGTCCAGTGATTACTGGTCTTCCAGCACCAAGAGTCTTATAATCAATGGAGAATATAAAAAAAAAATAACTGCAAAATGAGATAAACTAAAATACATACTAAATCAATGACTCAATCCTATTCTGTAGGACGCAAAAGGAAGACATCTTTAATTGTGACTGCTGGGAGAGAGGGGTCAGGTAAGGCAATATTTTCAGTTCAACATTATAAGGTTATAACACATGGATGCCAAAACATATTTTAAAAATTTGACTTGAGCATTTTTCTCCTCAAAAAAAAATCCATGTCTCATCCAGACTTCTTACTGATAATTAATTTTGCGAACCTGATACCAATTGGTAATATATTTCCTTCCTCCAGTCTCTCCCTCTATAATTCATCTTTACATTGTTGCAGAATTTTTATTTCTAAAATGTAAATTATGCCACTGTCCTGCTGAATGCTCCCCAGAGAGTACCTAATGAACTCAATAGTCTTTAGAATGGAATGTATGGCTTCCCATGGGCTTATTTCGGCATTCTTTTTAACCTCATTCCCAACTCCCTGTCCATCCCTCTGTGCACACTCCCCACCAACCATATGATCTAAGAATGCCCTGACAATTTTCATGGGCCCACTCTCCTTGGGCTATTTTCCAGCCCAGAGTGTCCTTTATACATTTGTCCATCTGATAAGCACCTATTGTCTTTTAAATTCTTACTCTTATGCTGTATTTTCTCTGTGAATTTCTCATTGCCATCTTTTAAGCTCCTAAACTCTGCCATCCCAGGAAATAAACACCATTATTATACACATAGTGCTATTATAGTATTTACTATATTGTATATAATGTCAGTCTCAAGATGCCCCCTTTTTTATTTTAATATCTCTGAAAATAATGTGTTTTATAATGGCAAAAATATTATTATTTGGCATAATTTATTTCTTACTGTCACATAAAATAATGGTGCATCTTATAGTTGATGGCATCTTAGATTAGATGAAATATGGTAGTTCTTATTATGAATCTCCGTCCCTTCCTAGACTGTGAATGCCTTATGTACTGTAATATTCTAATTCACATAAGGCATAATATATATGTACTCAATAAATAAAATTTGCTTAATTGAACTGGTGGTACATGCACTTAAGCACAAGAGGTAGAGAAATATTAAAAGACAGTATAATTTTGACTGGTGAATTCTGAATAAAGTCTGCAGATTATCCCAATGTCAATTTCTTAACTTTGATATCGTACTATCATTACAAAGGATATTATCATTGGGGGAAATACAATTAAGGGTATGTGGGATCCATCTATAGTTTATTTTGCAACTTTCTATAAGTTCTGAATTATTTATAATCCAGAGCCTGTTGTTAAGAATAAATCCACAGAAATCCATTAAAAAATTTATATGGTTTTTTGTTTTGTTTTTAATTTTAAGTAAATTTTATTTTATTTTATTTTCAAGGGTACAGGTCTGTGAATCATCAGTTTTACAGAATTTTCAGCATTCACCATAGCACATACCCTCCCCAAAGTCCATAACCCAGCCACCCTATCTCTCCTCTCAAATTCCTCATATCAGAGAGATCATGTGATAATTATCTTTCTCTGTATGACTTATTTCACTTAGCATAATCCCCTCCAGTTCCATCCATGTCATTGCAAATGGCAGGATTTTGTTCTTTTTGATGGCTACATAGTATTCAAGATTGCATGGTTTTGACACCATTGTAGACTGAAATCTAAGTGACATATGAGTGCTCAATAACATGTTGTCTCTGTAATTCTTACATATTATTGACTGGTCCTTGACCTATAAAATTTATTTCACTCATGTAACTAAGCTAATAGAATTTATGAGGGGCATAGTCAAGGCCTCTTGATGTTAAGAGACATTCCTTATGCTCTGGTCCTATGACTGTAGACACACACACACACACACACACACACACACACACACAAACACAAGTCCTAACTTTGCTTTCAATTTAAAAAAAAAAAGTGATCTCAGTAGTCAAGATGCAGTCTATGCAATAGTTAAAATTCCAAATCTCATTTAGTGTTAAACTTCCCCACCAACTCCCACACCGCTCCCCCACCAGATGGGCCTGTAGCAACAGACAAAGAGGGCTGATACCCTCTTTGCTGTTTACTAAGCTTCTACCACACCATTTGCTCTTCTTTCTCCTCAAGATGCTTCTGGATCTTCTAGGTTTGTGGGGGCGGCAGCATAAGTAATAAGTGGGAACAAAGTCTACTTGACTGACACGAGGCATAGACAATAGATTCTTCCAGGATTGGAGAGTTTTTAGACCCTAACACTCTCTGAGATTTGCCACCCTGACTCTCTTCCTCATAGGCACCTTTGTGGATTCCCCACATGTGGGAACTTCCTGGTGGCTGTCTTGGCAAGGATCCTGTCTTCCACTAAATGCTGAATGTGCTTCGCCCTCCGTACAGCTCATTTTCTCTCTCTGCTCTGCTGCCTTAGGTCATGAGTGCAGCCTGTTGCCTTTGAGCTCTCATCAGGACCAGCACCAGACCCCCAAATCAGGATCATTATTAAACTCCTCTAATACAAACTCTTGCCTCTCACAAGACTGGGGACAGCGGAGAAGAGGCCCTCCCATTTTTCATGTTGGGCATAGGAAGAGGGAAATGCCACAGTGTTCCAACATTTTCCAAAGTGACTGGAATATCTATTTTCCAACTTCAACACTTCCATATGTTTAAAGTGGCTTCTTGTTGATCCTCTAAAATCCATGTTCTACCAGCTCCTTTGCAAGTTCAGCACTGTCTTATTTTACCAGTCATCCATGGTATTAGGGCCCCAGTCAACATGGAGGCAGAAATGCTTCCATGTTTGGACATCAATTTGTTCTATGGAAAAAGAGCAGGAAACACTGGATATCAAAGAATCCTATTGTTAATAGCAATGTTTTTCCAAGACAAGTGATTTTTTTAAATAATCAGGAATTTTAAACAGATAAAAATCTTTAAGTTTCTAAATCATGTCATGTATTCTTTCAAGATAGTTAATTATTTTAATATTTTAACATTAAAGAATATCTATATTTCTGTCAAATAGAACATGAGAGGTGAGAAAAGTTCAATTATAAATTAAATTATACTAAATAGTATTAAAGACAAATATGTATTTGATAACACAAGTTATTTTGTACTTTAGCTGAAATTCCACTTTAAGAACTCCTGTTGAGAAAATATTTCTTAACAATGGCACTTCATCAGTATTTTGACATTTGAAATGTAAACACAAAACATAATTTTAAAACAAGTGAAATAAAATTTATGTACATTTCTGGGTGAGTTTTACATCTAATCCTACATAGGTAGCAAGGATTGTGTATATATGAGTATGTATTTGTATATACACATTTATACATCTATATGAGCACACACAAATATATACCTAAATATACGATGATCAGACCTTGCTTCTAATGTATATTGAATTTTTAAGATACCTTTCTGAAGTGTCTTTGTGTATTTTGATGATCTTGTTTAATAAGACATTTAAGAACAAAACAACAAATCTGAATAAAATATCCACTCTTTAAAGTCTAAGTCAAAGGCTATACACATGGAAGGCTGAAAAATAACCAGCTTTTAAATTCTGTCCTTTCAACAATACAACTGCACTTTCAAATGTGCTTTGTTGTTTTCTTTTAATTCACTAAAATTAATCTTATAGATGTAGATGCCAGATTTGCATTAATTAAAACTCTACTGTAGAAGCCAGGCTTAATTGCAATCAAATTTGCTTAATTATGCATGGCGAGAGATTCCCAAACGAGAAAGGTTTTAGTAAGGATTTTGGTTTTTTGCATTGACAAAATAAATTGAAATTGTCATTTTTTGTGTTTTATGTAACACTTGTAAATAATTTGTGGAGCACCTTAAGTCTTCTATGTAAAGCAATGTTATTGCTTAAGTAATTATAACAATCTGCATTTTTCATTGTTAATTGTGGGTGTCAGACTCATTAATTTTCATTTACAGACTGTAATGAAATTAAGAAAATTTTATGCTGATCTGCTGTAACTTGTCTTACAGGAAGTTGTTTAATACAACTAAAGTTTGAAAAAGTCAAGACTCATTTTTGTAATTTGTATTTCAACCAATACAATCATTCCCCAACAGGTTTTCAGTAAAATCCGGCTTCAGTATAAAAGCAGATCAATTGTATCAACAATTTTGGTTTTTAAAAATCACTTCATACTTCAAGTACAGTAATAATTAAACTTCTATTTAAAGTTAACTTAGAACTACGCCTTTGGTTAAAGAAAATCTGCAAACATTAGAGTATAGTTTCAATTCTATCTTATTTGCTTTCTATGGGGAATTACATTATTGGGGGAGGGGGAAGACAGACATAACCAAAAATCGCTTTAATCATTCTTAGATCAATGGATTATCAGTGCACTATTTAACTTACATCTCAATGTGGATCACCCTAATTATTTTATCTTAGATATCTGTCATATATTCATAGCTTTAAAAACTACATCTGTAATCTAACTTGATTTTTAAATGTGAATTTAAAACAAAGTAATTCATTTGGAGATTAGTAAGGCATACATTTTAAATAAAGAAAGTTAATGACAAGGAAAAATGCTAAATCTTTTTGATTTCATGTTAAGATGTTACATTCTGCTCCTAAAGCCTGTTTAAACGTTAAGTGGTACAATTATTAATATAAAAAATATAATGGAAACAGAAAGTATCTTTCATGCTTATTTAGTAGCAAGTCAACTCTTAGGGAAATTAGCTAAAGAGCCTTCACCTCAATTATTATTCATCCAATTAAAAATTCCAAAACAATTACTATAATTCTGCTTAAAGCCAAGCATGAAAGTTTCGTAGTCAAACACACTTGAAATTGTTGAATGTCTCAAAAAGAAAATGACAAAGCAAAGATTATTTCGTAATTAAGGCTAACCTTTAATTACAAGTCCTTTTAAATCATGTTATTCTGAAGGGGTGAGATAAATCATCCAAAGGGTCTTGGCGGTGCATCATTGTATGTAATACTATGTAACAAGGTATTGGTAGTGGGTCAAGCTTTTTCCCTTTATTAACTTAATGAGAGACATATTAGAGATAAGGAACGCCTAGGTAAGATACCAAATATGTGAATAGGTACTAAATTCCTAGAAGAGTTTTCCCATGACATATAAACAATGAGAAAATTGTGAGACAGTGAGAATTCAGAAGGGCACTTTTCCACCCAAGACTTTAGCTTGAGAACTCCTTTTGTATTTTGCTTACCCTGATTAAACCTTCAAAATCTGTTCATTTTCTACTTGTTCACAAGAACATTTGCTCACTACTCCATTTTTTTCCATTCTTAATTCCAACCCATTTTCACCAACCCCCCTGGGGAACCAAGAAACTGTAATACTCCAAATAAATTTTTCCATGATTTCTAGTACATGCTTTTGGGATATCACAAAGGACTTCTTTATGGAGATTCATTCTCATGAAAAAAATAATAATAAAATAAGTAAGATTTAATATTCTATCACTTTTTCAAAGCACCAGTACAAATATATATCAACACACTAACTGAATTTGCTTTCTGATGCTCCTTACTCTTCAGAATAATTTTTGTCTCCTAATTATGCTTTGTCTCTATTCATGTTTAAATCTTCATTTTTAATTTGCTTTCTCATTAGGAAGTCATTTCTTTACTCTCTTGTCTCCCTATTATTCCTTATTAATTCCCTATTAATTCCTATGAACTTTTTCTAGCCATATTGTCACCCTTCTGTCACTCTTTGTTGCCCATATCCTGTATTCTGTTCTCTTTTCCATTTCATCCTGTCCTCTCTGCCCCTGGTTTCACCCAGAGATGCTATTATAGTGATTGATTTACACAGTGCAGAACATTCCATAGGTATCATATTGCTATACAACATACACATCCATAAAACAATAAATCTAAAAATAACTAGCAAAAGGAGACGTTTAAGTTGAGAGTTAAAAGTGCTAACAGGGTCAACTGGTGCAGTCATTGTGTGGATGGTGGTTTCACTACTTTGGAGACAAATGGGCAAGAGCCAATAGAGCTGGGCACTCATGATGAAATCAGTAATAAATCAGACACAGAGTATAAGCATGAATCAAATTACTGTACTCAAATAAGAGCTAGGCACAGACTTGAAAGGAAAATATGTCATTTCCTTCCCTTTCCTACCTTCCACTTCCATCCATCTTTTGTCTCCTTTACTTGATGTCTGTCTTTCTCATTCCCACCCTCATTTTTAAGTTTCTCTTGTTTTATAATTTTCAAAAGCAGCAAAACTCATACCTAAATCCTGAAACTGCTTATGCTTCTCATTAAATGTAATTTGATGTGTGAAGAACAGATTTCAGTCCTCTCAAGAGTCAGATGTGTAATGATGAATAATATCTGTATATCTTAAGAAGTGAAAGCCAGTTCACAATTCAGAATTGGATGGACATAACATCCAAAGATAATTTGTAATCTTCATATGGACCCTAATAAGAGCACTCTATCACTTGCAGGGAGATGTCACTTTTTTGTTCTTTTCTCTTCTCTTCCTAGACTCACCCTATTTCAATCACTCAGTAACCACCTTCCATGCAGTGTAGCCACAAGTCCCTCTGTGTTAAACCACTTGTGAGACGTATTAAGCATGACCTCAAAGAATGCAGTAGAAATACTGATTCGTGGGAAGTAATAGCACCAGACGGAATGAACTAGCTCTTCTCCTAAAAGGGCCACTCATTTAAGGTCAAAACACAGGGTAGTTTCAGAGGAGAGGCAGCAAAACAATAGCCTTTGCCTACTTCTTAGCTTTTCCTTATGTGGTTCAAGTTTTTCTTTTTATTGTGGAAAACTTCAAACATATAAACAAGTCAAGAGAAGAGTAAAATGAATCTGTGTACCTCTCACATGAATTTACCAATTGTTTCCTCTCTCCAGTCTCTCCTGCCTCTATGTATGTATTTTATGTGTGTGCGTGTGTTTGTGTGTGTGTGTGCATGTGTGTATCACTGACACACTGTATAATCCATAAACCACAATGCACTTTTAATAAGTATTATTAAAAGTATTATTGTTTCTTTGGTTTAAAAGAGAGGCTTTTACCTTTCAAGTATCAGTTAAAACTTACTACAGTGGTGTGTCATTTCAACTGATAAAAAAAAATATTTATCTGTGTCTACTGTGAACAGAAACTAACCTAGCCAATGGGGATCTAGGGAGTTTAATTCCCCCTTAGAGATTTTTAACCAACACTCTTTTCAGTGCTCCCCACCTTTAGAATTATCTGGTGCCTCTCATTTTGAGTCCATTCAGCATTCTCGAGGGGAAATTAATTTGCATTTGTTCATTTTTCTGATATAAAGGCACAGTTATTGTTTATATAGAACTCTCATCTTCAAAATTTTGTTGGTATCACTTCTACTATTCCATTATTTATATTTTCTTTCTTCTTACAGAATTATACTTCTTTTATTCCTTTATTTTCATATTAGTTAATTTCAAGAATAAATAGGTATAAGCTAAACTTGTATGCCCCCACATTAATGTGTAAGCCATTTTTACTTGGCCATTGATACTTAAGTTGACAGCACATTCCCTGTGACAATGGATTTCCAAAGACGGAAACTGAAGAATATTGGATGGCTCCCAGAAAGAAGGTAAGGATGGAGAGCTGGGCTTACAAGCTGGGAGGGAGCAAGGGCTCCCCTCGGAGTCTGGATGTAAGTCCGCTTATCTTTTCTGGCCAATGTCATGAAATGATGGAACTCCAACCAGGTCTCCTTGCCCTCATCACTCTGTGCAAGACTGCCAATCCCTAACAGTCCTCTTGGCTACCTTTTTGTCAGGTGTCTGCCCTTGCCTATATGAGCCGGAAGAGAAGTATTTGGTGGACAAGACTTCCAGGGAGTCCCTCCCCCCCTCCCCTGCTTGTTTGCCTCATGGCAGGACATGGTACCCCGGTTATGATGCCACCGAGAAAACACACTAGACAAGACTGCCAATCATGTTGCCGAAAGGAATCCGGAGTACTGTACCTCAGGGAGCATGGCTAGTGGGAGGGCAAAATAACAAATTATCACTCTGCCCCACTATCTTCTCTTTCTATATAAATGTATTAGTAATGCAAGGATGCAAGTAATGCAAGGATGAGAAAACAGCAAGCTTTTATGAATAAAATAATCAATTGGATATTATCTCTCTGTTTTTTTAAAGCCTATTCTGCCCTGAATAATGACATTCTTAAAATTTTGCTAAAATCTTACTGTCTTGTTCTCTGCAAGAACGAACACTCCCCTGAGCGGTCCTTCACCACTCCATCTGATCATCTTCTCTAGTCCCAGAAGAACACTCCACCCAAAACAGTTTGCTTGTTCTCTTCACTGTTGAAAATATGTGTTTGTGAACAAGTGATGCACGTGAAGTAGTCTGTATGGCATTATAACCCTCTTCACTGTGTTGCTTTTTTTCGTCAAAAAGTACAATATTCAAAATTTAAAAGAAAAAATCCAAGCTGGGAATATGTCTCCCAAACAAGGCGTTTCCAAGTGTGAAACACAATGCCTAATACTAATACCTCATATTTACAGATAACCCTTTTAGTGGTTGTCAGGACATTATGCATTATATTCATTATTCCACCAGTAATTACTGAGTCCCTACTATGTGCCAGACATGGTCAGAGCCTAACTATATCCTGAAGGTAGTGCCGCAGGGTTTGCTCTTAGATCGAAGGTGTGAGAAAAAAAGAAGTCGTGCATGACTTCCTTGAGACATAGGTGGAGTCAGTGATGGGAAAAATCAGAATTTAATTCTGAAAAAGTCAAGTTTGAGAACCTTTTTAGATATCAAGGTTAGATGTTATAAAGGCAATTGGACTTGAGTGGAGAGATTAGGTTAAAAATACATATATTTGGAAGTTGTCCTCACATCACTGGTATTTAAAGCCATGTGCTTGAGGGCATTTGAAGGAAAAAACATAGACATAGGAAAGATGGAATCCAAAGTCCAATCCACCCCCCGCCAACCCCCATGTCATCCCAGAGATAAGAGATGAGGGCCAGGAGGAAAGAGGGAACTGGGAGCATGTAGAGTCCTGGAAAACAAGTGAAGAAAAGACTTCAGTGAAGAGAAGTGATGGTCTTTGTTAAAAGCTGATAGTAGGTCAAATCAGATGAGAACTAAGAAATTGACTGTTGAGATTACACAGCACTGGAGACAAGAAGAGTGTTTGGTGGGGGAGGGAGGCTGGCTGGAGGAGTTTGAGAGAGAATGAGAACAGAGGAATTGGAGACAATGAATCCACACTTTGAGGGAGTTTCATTAGTAAAAGATTTCAAAGACAGAGGAAGTATCTTGAAAAGAAAGAGCCAAGAGGAGAGAACAGACAACAGAAGGCATTTTAATTGTGGGAGAAATGATAGCACTTTTCTCTGCCAAAGGAAGACAAGACGTCCAGGAGAAAGGGAGAAACAGTTGCTATGGAAGAGAGAAGGAGAGTTGTTGCATCAAGGTTTTGGGTAGAAGACGGTAAAAAAGTAAAGGGGGTGGTTGTTTGTAGGAGAACGGAGATTGCAACCACAGTAACAGGAAGGTAAACGGAACAAATAGACACAGAAACAAAAGTGGGTATGGTGGTGGGCATCAGAGAAATTCTATTTGGGCTGATTCTGTTAACTCAGTGGACTAGGAAGCAGCAGCCACAGTGGGAGTATTGGATGGTTTATCAGAGAGCACTATGTTTAAATGGAGATTATAAGTCTGTTATTACTGTAATGACAGAATCTGGGATATTTTGGAAGTGACTAAGGGAGGGTACAGAGGAAGAACAGAAGAGTCAAAGAATGGACAGGAAACTTTACCTCCTTCTGCCAACTCTCCTTGGAGTTGGACTGCCAACTCTGCCACTCCCACACACCCCCACACCTCTACCTCCAGAAGGATACCCCAATGCTAGAGCATCTCTTCACTTTGCAGGGATCTTAGCAGTTAGCTAATTCAACCATCAACCTTGTTAGTGTCCCTCCTCAAGGTGATTAAACTTGTTTCCCTGCCAAGGAAAAACAAGTTCTTGTTTCCTTCCCACAGAACACTGTGCTCCTCGATCTTTGCATGGATCTCTTATCACGCATATTTCACTTCAAGTATCTTTTTCTCAAAGACCGCCCCAGACCACCTGCTATAATCTGAATATTTCTGTCCCCTCAAAACTGGAAACTCATCTGATTATCTCTTTAGGCCTCAGGGGGGTTTTATGTATAAAATTAGGAGACTGGAGACTTTGATCTAATTCTAAGTACTCCTTATTCCTACTTTCATACATTAAGATGGTTTATGATTATATAAATTCAATTTATAAATTATTTCAAGTCTTAACACCCCAGTGTCTTCCTGGTTGCTCTCCTTTGGACGCACCATTTTTGTGACTGAGCACTGTCATCTGGTTCCCTGTCATTTCTTAATCTTGGTGTTTGTATCATTTCCTGTGGCTGCTGTAACAAACCACCACCAGCTTGGTTTATGAAAACAACAGAAATTTAATTCTCTTAGGCCAAGTCCTAAATCAGTAGCACTGAGCTAAAATCAAGCTGCCCTCAGGGCTGTGCTTCCTCTAGAAAGGCTCTAAGGAAGAATCCATCCCTTGCCTCTTCCATCTTCCAGTGACTTGGCAGCCCTTGCCTTCTGGTTCCTTATTTCCAATTTCTGCCTCTGTCTTCATATTGTTTTCCTCTCTTCTGTTCCAATCTTCCCCTTTATCCTTCCTATACTATATGTGATTACCCTTAGGGCCCAGCCTGATAATCCAGGATAATCTCCGTGCCTCAACAGCCTTCACTAAATCACATTTGTGAAGACCCTATTGTATTATATATTACAAATATTTCATTTTTAAATCTGAAATCATTTAAACATTTTAGTGCTCCAATTCAATGGTATGCTGAAGCTGGCTCATATCAGCTCACGGACTCAAATGTTAATTTTTCAGGAATTTTGTGAATGGTTGTCCAATACAGCCATCAAGAAAAAACAAAGTACATATGTTCATAATTAGAGAAGTTGTATCTAAAACAACAGTCACAAATAACCATCAAATCCCAGTAATTGGACTAGATTTTACTGTTTCATTTCTCTTGAAGTTTCCATCATGCCCATATAATGGAAATAGTATATAACTGTGCTCTGACACATCTCTTTCAAACTTTGCATTTAGTGTTTCATGTTAGTAGCTTGAAATTGTGCATGGTATGTTATTTGCACTGTGGAAATCAACATAGTTTATAAATCAGGGCTTTAAAAAAAAACAAAAAACTGTGATCTACTCTTAAAATCACTATAGAAGCTACATGATCTTTAAGTCTAAAACCAAGCAAGGCTTAAGGAGTTGTTTTCAGAGAAAAAACATTCTTTTAGGTTTCAGGAGAGACTTTCTGTCTCCAGTAAAGATATTGTGGGATAGCTATTTTCTCCTTTAAAAACTTTATGGGAACACTCTGATAGAAGTACTAAGCAATGTGAATTAGATGTATGTGTGTTAGAACTAATTCAGGGCTCAAGAAAAGAGATCAGCAGAAAATAAAGGGAGATAAAATTTAGTAAGCTAATAAGATGATTAAATTTTCTGACAGGGTTAATTCATTTGTAATAATGAAGAGGATCTGGACCTACTGGAGGAGAAACAAGATTTTACTATATAGGAGAATGTTTACATTACATATATCTATTGCTGCAATTTCAATCTTCCTTTAGAAAAAAACTAAAGCTTTCATAGGCTAATCATCTTCCTTATCCTCTTATTCTGCCTAATTAGTAATTATAAATTGCCTATTTTAAAACAAGATCTAGGACACAATGAGAATTTTTAAAAAGTTAAATCAAGCTGGGCTGAATGCCCAGAAAAATTAAAAATTTAGTTTAACACTCCTGGGATTTCTATGTATGCCCATGTGTCTATTATTGGGTTTATTAAACATAACTAATTGAAAATAAAAGATAAAATACCTGCAAATTAAATCTCAAATAAAGTTAGTAAGTGATAAGAAAGCATTTTTTTAATCAGAGTTCAATGGACAGAAAAAAGATCCATCAACTAACTTAATTCAAGTTTTCCTTGAAAGAAATTTAAGGTGTTCAACTTGCCTGTCATTTAAAATTAATACCTAGAGACAGAAAGCTCACTCCCTAAATCCAGTACTAAAAAACATATTTATTAATGGAGTCAGGGTTGGAAAAAGTTGTAAGGGAGAGAAAATAGGAGTTAAGTCATGAAAGTAAAAAGACAAAGTAAAGCTTCTAGCAAATGGAGCAGAAAGAGAAAAAAAGAGAGTGGGGAACATACAGGATTTAGAATTTGTTTTGAGGAATAGTCTTAGAATGAGCATCACAGCAAGGGGTCTCCCTGTCCTTTAAATAATTTGACTAGCCACAATCCTCTGCTGTTTAAGTGGATAATCTTCTTAAAAACTGTCTTTGTTTTTTCATAGTATCTTGCAGAGTGCCCTATGGTCAGTGACACCCCATAATTTACCACCTAATTACTTAGTATTTGTTCCGAAAATGTCAGAGACTCTGCTAGATCAAACCAAAAGGACCAAACTAGTGAGAATGCAGACCCTAGAATTATCCCTGACCATCACAGCGTATCTATATTAGAAAATTACCAAGACAAATTCCATTCAAAAGAGAATCAGTTGGAAGGGAAAAGACCTCTCACATTGGCCAGAGATAAAAACTGTTACAGAAGTACATGAGAACTGTGCTGTGTCATATGCTAGTTTGAATATAGTTTGGTTTTTGGTTTTAGTGTTATCTTGACCTAGTTTTGATGCCCTGGCAGAAGGCTAGTCATTTCTTTTCCGAGGTGCTGATTAAAACCACAGCCCACCCACTCCCAACATGGGATTCCTTCTCTCCAGCACCACTTCACCTGGGACCAAATAACCAGGGAGAGCTCCTAGGCTCTGGAGCCTGTGAAATTATTCTAGTGAGTTAATACACAGGGAACCCGAAACCTAGATCACTCCGCCCGCCTGGCTACACATAAGGTGCCTTCAAAACAGTTGTCCCATTTCAATAGAAAAGCATTAAGATGAAGAACATAACCTAATCAATGGCAATAACTACATCAGATATATTTTTAATCAATATTTTCACCCATATATTTTTATCAATATATGTATCCATCCGTCTATATGTAAATAACTAAGCCTCAACAACGAAACTAATAAAGAAATAGCTCTGCAAGCCACATCCCTGGACACCACCTCATAGAGCTGTTCTTCCCTCCTAGTCACCAGTCGGAAGAGAGCAGCTCCAGAAAGAAGAACTGATAAATTGCGAGAGGGACATGGCTTCAATAAAATTGCCCAGCACTCTTGTTGTGGCTGTGACTTCTGCATCCCATCTTTAATCTCCCAAAGTCCATCTTAATCTTCTAAGATTTTGAAGGTCAAAGAAGCATTTTGGTCTATTCTAGAAGCTAGAGGTAGGTAATTATTAGCAATAGGAAGTAACCCCCCTCCCCCACTACATATAGAGAGAGAGAGAAAGAGAGAGAGAGATCCCTTAACTTCCCTGATGTTTAGTTCTTCATCTGTAAAACCTGAATAATGGTCTCTAGGTCATTAGGTTAATAGAGTTGACAAATGTATAGCAGTAAGTCTGGTTCTTGAAATAGTAACCTTTGGCCCATGGTAGGCCTAGGTCAAAATTAAAATTCTGCTACTAAATATCACTTAATCCTTCAAGTTAACTTTCATACTCACTTCTTCCACTTTAGGCTCCTGGCTCTTACCCTACCAAATCCTTTTATCTCATCAAGCTATACCTAATCCACTCCAAAGTCTCTTTCCTGCCTATTACTCTGTGTATCTCTTCCTAGTACGTCATTAAGGAAATACTGATGTCTGTTGCTTCAAGGTCAGACTCCACTTCCACACTTCCCAGGTTCCAGTTTCCTAGTTTCTTTCACCATCGATTTCCTCAGCTACACATCTAGCAGTTGACCCCAGTTCCTGAAACAGGCTTCTATTAAAGGGAAAAACTCAACTGGTGCCCTAGAGTGCCCAGAACGGGCCATTCTTAGTCTCACTACTATGCTTTTTACTATTCTGTAGCATCCTCCTGGAGTGTCTTCGAAAGAAATCTTACTCAATTTCCAAAGCCAGTGCAATTCTATGTTTTCCATAAGTTTTCTTTTATTTCAGCAAGATTGTCTCTACTTGTCTTTACTTACCTCTTCCTTCTTTGCCCTTGTGTTATATTTTATTGATATCCATACAGTCTGGAAATGTATTTTATGTCCCCAAGAAAATTATAAACATGATTAAGCAAAAAATGATACCATTCAATTTCTCTTGGCGGCTTAGTGCTCGGCACTAAAAGTGTTCATTAAAAATTGGATTGCCTGAAAATAACATGCCTAAAATGAAAACTGGCATTTATGGAAGATTTACTTTGTGTCTAGCATGTGCCCTTTATATGTAATCATCATTGCCCAAAAGAGCTATTTTGGTGGTTATGAATTATTGCCATTTACGGATGAGGAATCCATGGCTGTGTGACATTAAGTCATGTGCCCAGAGCATCAGTTGAGCCCAGGAACTGCTATTTACCTAGAGTCTGCCTCCTCTTTTGAGCATTCTTCCAAGTATACAGCAGTTGACCAGACCTATTAGTCTTTCTTTTCTTCTTGGAAGAGTCCAAGCTCATTTCCATCTCAGAATGCTTTCACTTATGGCTCCTTCTTGAAAGGGTCTGCCTCCATATCTTCACATCATTGTCTCATTCATTCTCATGACTGAGTCCTCAATGCAATATTACTCTCTTCAGAGAGATACTTCCAAACCACCTGAGCCACAGTGGTTCCCAGTTAGTCCCCACCATATCATACTATGTAATCTTCTTCATGACACTGATGAAGATCCCAAGTTATCTGCTATTATTTTGTAAGGGGAGGATGGGCAGATAAAGAGAAAGAGAGAGATTCTCAAACAGTTTCCACACTTAGTACAGAAGAACCCCATGTACGTCTTGATCTCAGGACCCTGAGATCATGACCTAAGCCAGAATCAAGAGTTGGACGCTTAAGTAACTGAGCCATACAGATGACCCTGTTATTAAATATTTATAAACAAAACAAAATCCCTACCATTTTTTTTTATTTCACTTAGACTGCCCAGGCAAAGGCTTGCTCTCTGTCTTTAATATATGCTTCCTAAAAATACAAACATAGGTCATAGAAATAGTTAATATCATCTATTTTTTTAAATATTTTATTTATTTATTTGACAGAGAGAAACACAGCAAGAGAGGGAACACAAGCAGGGGGAGTGAGAGAGGGAGAAGCAGGCTTCCTGCTGAGCAGAGAGCCCGATGTGGGGCTCGATCCCGGGTCTCCAGGATCATGACCTGAGCTGAAGGCAGTTGCTCAACCAACTGAGCCACCCAGGTGCCCAATATCATCTATTTTTAACTTAAAAATTCTGTTATAAACTTTTTTTATTCTATTTGCCTTTCAAAATAACAAAATCCTTTAAATTATAAAAATGACTATGAACCATATAAAATGCTACTTTGCAGATAGAAAGTAGTATAAAATGGCTATTTCATGCAGTTCAGTCAAATGGACTAGCTTTATAGATCTGTAATCTCTAGACCCCAACTGCAGTTTTCTAGACCCCAGATTGCTGTCCTTTGAGTTATCAGACTTGGGGGCAAAACTACCCCCTATAAAGTTGCTTTCTACACCACTCAAAATAAAAGTCATGCACGAAAGAGAATTCTGGTTTACCTTTGCTACATTTTATGAAAGTATGTGTTGTGAAATAGTTAAACATTAGCTTGATCGTATAGATGAAAAAGGGAAAACACTTTGAAATAGGCATGGTTAATGGCTCCTTTTTAAAAGCAAAATCTAACTATAGGCACATACACACTGAGACACAGTGCATCCATCAACCTTAGAAAAAGGTTTCTGGCCTGAGTATTGACATGCCAGATAGTGGCAGAGCTCACGATAATGGAGCAGCTTTATTCCTAGAGTGATGTTTTTAACTGGGACTTCATCGATGTGCGAGTTTCCTCAGAGAAAATAACTGATCAAAAATGGTTGATTTCTCGGGTTCACAGGAGATTTTTTTTTTCCTTGACAAATTATGTGGGATTTTCCTATAGGTCACTAGATTTCACTAACTCTATCTTCAGACAACTCTAAATTATTTGTGCAGATTATCCAATTTGTGGATTATGTGTGCATTCATTTTAATTTTGACTTGTCTATACCTAACAATCGACCCACTTCTAAATCAAGCTATTTCCCTGGATGTCCACCAATATGAACTCAGGAAATAGCAGCTTAAGTAAATCCAAATTAAGAAGGCAAATCTTCCTAATTCAATCTTGTATAACCTACTCTAAAATATTTTGAAACTTTGTATTACATTGGATTATTTGTGAGTCTATATTCTTTCATTGGGATATGATTTACCATATTTATTTTGAATATTTTGATTCCAGATTCCAAATATTTATCACCTTCAAAGAATTACATGTGCCATTGAGATACACTTAAAAGAAATATCACAGCATAACTTTAAAACTGTATAGTTTAGATTGTAGTAATGGTTTACTGAGATAGAATGATAAACTTCTCTACTCATCAGTTTTATACAGATAAGAAATAAAGTCCTTAATAAAAGTGCTGGGATATAAATGATATTGCCAAGAACTACATTTAGAAGTAAAACAAGATCTAAAGAAATAAAAAAGAAAAGTAATACTGATTAAAGCATAGTTCATTGGAGTTTACTGATTAAACCAGTTTATAATAAATGAGAAGGATTCTTTTCAATTCATAGAATACTTTCAAATTTAGGTATTCCTAGAACTTGTTCTCAATCTAGGTTTTTATATATTTGGATCTTAAAAGCCTGGTATTATCAGGGTTTTCTGTTTATCCAGAAGCTTCCATGAATATCTTCCCGAGGAGGATTCTTCATTGGATGTTTTGAAAGCTCCCGCAGAGACAGGACCTGGTACCTGAGACAGAGAAAAAAGTGTGGAACTTCTTGCAGGAAACAAGAAGGGAAATACATTTGTAATAGAACTTGGTGTTTCATGGGGAAAGGGTAGTGGCAACATTAGAAAGACCTGGATGAAATCCACAAGCTGTGTGTGCTAAATTATACATTGTTATGAGCTGAATTAGGCCCGTATCTCCCAATTCATGTTGAACTCCTAAACCCAATACATAAGAATGTGCTCTTCTTCAGAGGTAGGGTCTTCATAGGAAAAATCAAGCTCAAATGAGCTCATTAGGGTGGACCCTCATCTGATATTAATGACATCCTTATACAAGTGCAAGGAGTCATTTCTGGGGAAGGTAAAGAACTTCTGAATTCTGCATATTTATGAACACGTTATAAGGAAAGTTCAATTGACAGCAGACACTTGAGGTATTCTACTTTCCCTTTGCTTCATACTCTACCATGAAGAAAAGTGCATCATGGGAAGCAAAATATGTAGCCTCTTCTAACCTCCCTCTTCTTCCTTTCCATACCTTCATTTCCCTTTCTAAGCTTCTCTACTTTTGTAGCACAGTGTGGTAGAATGAATCTGAACTGTAAAATGAGTCAGATGAATATGTAAATGCCACCTGTAAGTTACTTAAATTCTCTGAGCCACGGTTTCATGTTGTAAACCCCTATAAAACTTGCTTTAAAAGTCCCCATCATTAGGGGTGCCTGGTGGCTCAGTTGGTAGAGTGTGCAGCCTTTGATTCTAAGGTTGTGTGTTTGAGCCTCACTTTGGGGGCAGAGATTTCTTAAAAATAAAATCTTAAAAAAATATGTTTATATATAAAAAGTCTCCATCATTAAATAAGAGGAATAGAAAATAGACTAAATGACACTACAAAGAAGCAACCAGCCAAATGTAAATTGTGGGATACTCTAGAGCATAAATGGCCAGGTTTCTTTTACAAATAAATGGCATAAAAAAGGACAAAGTGACATTTAAAGATTAAAAAGAAAGAGAAGCAGAGAGATATATCAACCAATGCTGTGTGTACAACTTGTTTGGGTCCTGATTTGAACAAACCAACAATAGAAAGTCTTTTTTTTTGTTTTTTCTTTGTTTTGGGGGTTTTTTGGTGAATTGGGGAAATTTGAATACAAATAGTTATTAAGTAATGCTAACAACTAATTATTTGGATGTTTGGGCATGTAATTGATAGGGTATGAATGTGTTTTCCCAAAATTCATATATTGAAATTTAATACCCAAAATAATGATATTGAAAGGTGGAACCTTTGGGAGGTGACTAGGTTATAAGGATGGAGACCCCATGAATGGGATTAGTGCCTTATAAAAGAGACTGAGAGAGACCACTCATTCTCCTTCCAGCATGTGAGGATATAAGAAGTTCATGAAAATAAGAAAGAGTCTTAATTGTTTTTTTTTTAAGATTTTATTTATTTGACAGAGAGAAACACAGCCAGAGAGGGAACACAAGCAAGGGGAGTGAGAGAGGGAGAAGCAGGCTTCCTGCTGAGCAGGGAGCCCGATGTGGGGCTCCATCCCGGGTCTCCGGGATCATGACCCGAGCTGAAGGCAGTCGCCCAACCAACTGAGCCACCAGTAAGAGTCTTTTAAAGAATTCTCAAGGGAAAAGAAGTTTAAAACAATTGGAAATTAATTCCAGTGATAATAGTGTCTATAAAAATATGGATGTGGGGGCACCTGGGTGGCTAAAATAAATAAAATCTTTAAAAAATATATATATGGATGTGGCTAAAAAAGTATTCACCAGAGGAAAATTCAAAATCTTAAGCATTTCTATTATTAAATTAAAAAGAATGAAAATAAAGGAGCTATGCCATAAAATCAGGAAACTAGGAAACAAAAACAAAAGAAAGAACATGTGACTTCATAAGAGTAAAAGCATGAAATGAGCCAATTAGAACATAGAAAAATAACAATGTTTTAAATAAAACCAAGATTTGGTTCTTTGAAATAGGAATTAATTAGACAAATCTCTGGTAAGACTAAAAAAAGAAAAATAACATATGTAAAACATTAAGGGTAACATTGGAATTATTATCATTTATACAGATCTTTTAAAGATTACAAGCAAACACTTTAGATGATTTTTTGCTAAATTATGAACTTTGTGAAAATAGTTCACCAAAATGGATTCAAACTGCTATCAGATTCATGGAAGATGAGGTATTAGAATAGTTATCAAAGAATCACCCCTAAAATTGGCATTGAGCTCTTGCTATTTTTAAAAGGATAAGTTCTACTGCTAATCCATCCAAAGGACAAATCTTTCTTACCTGTATTTAAAAAGATAGTTTAAAAACATATGAAAGCAAAGAAAATACCACAATCCCTTTTCAACAGATTACCCAAGGAAGAAAGTATCAGGGAAATAAAACAGTAGAACAAACCCATTTAGGAATACAATTATAAAATACCCCTTAAAAAATTAGCAAAGGGAATCCAGCAATATTTTAAAAGTTTAGCATCCTGTGGCCAAGCAAAGATTATTTCCGGAATACAAAAATGATTTGATCTTACAAAGTCTAGCAGTAGAATTCATCAAATTAATATGCCCAGTGATAAAAATGATATGATCATCTCAATAGATGCACACAATTCTACAAAACTTAATAAATTTAATAAAATTATACAAAAATTCAGAATAAAATAGTGAGATAAGATTATGACAACAGTTTCTTCTTACCACAATGGAACTGAATAATTAATTGATAATTAAATGTGAAAATCTATCACAAACCAACATCCAATTCTGTTGGATGGTAGGCAGTAGTCATTCCTATTAGAATCTCAATAAAACAAGGGTGCTTGCTAACATCCTTTTGGAAATACCAGCAGTGAATCATTAAGCAGAGTAGAAAATTATCAACATTATAGAGATGAGGTAGCAAAGCTATCATCATGATTGACTACCTGGACAACACAAAAGGAAGTAGATGAAATTTGACTGCAACTCTTGGGGAAGTTCACAAATATGACTAGTTACAAAATTAACATACATGCTCAATTCCTTTCCTAGATAATAAGCTTTGAGAATCTGGGAATAAAAAATGTTTCTATTCACAATAAAGCCAAAATATAAATGACTAGGGGAAAATATTTTAGATCATAGTATTTTTAAGAAAAAAAGCTACAGGGGCGCCTGGATGGCTCAGTGGTTAAGCCTCTGTCTTCAGTTCAGGTCATGATCCCGGAGTCCTGGGATTGAGCCCCCATCTGGCTGCCTGCTCGGCAGGAAGCCTGCTTCTCCCTCTCACTCCCATGGCTTGTGTTCCCTCTTTGGCTGTGTTTCTCTTTGTCAAATAAATAAAATCTTAAAAAAAAGAAAAGAAAAAAAAAAAAAAGAAACCGGGTGAGGGGTGAGGGGTAGAAGTGCCTCAGTTGGTTAAGTGTCTACCTCTTGGTTTCAGCCCAGGTCATGATCTCAGGATGGTGAAATCCAGCTGTGTTGGGCTCCACACTTAACAGGGAGTCTGCCTGAGATTCTCTCTCCCTCTCCCTCTGCCCTTACCCCACTGCTCTCTTTCTCTCTCTCTCTTCCCCCTTCCCCTCCCTCTCTCTCTCTCTCAAGTAAATAAATAAAATCTCTAAAATATTCATTAAAACAAACAAACAAACAAAAAAACCTACCATGGACCAGATTTGGCATGCAGGCTATTGTTTACAGAGCCAGGTTCTAAACTGGTAGAACAGATTTGATCTCACTGATAGAGAAATGCAAATTAAGCAAAAGTTATCAAGTGGGTAAAGTTTTTTTTAATGCCCAGTATTTATGTAGATATGAAAAAATGGGCACTCAGACACACTGCTGATAAGTTTATGACTGGTGGACATTTGATGCATCCAAAGACTTAAAGTATGTATTTTTGGGGCACCTGGGTGGCTTAGTCGTTAAGGGTCTAACTTCAGTTCAGGTCATGATCCCGGACTTAGGGGATCAAGCCTGGCATCCGGCTCCCTGCTCAGCGAGGAGCCTGCTTCTCCCTCCCACTCCCCCTGCTTGTGTTCCCTCTCTAGCTGTGTTTGTCTCTGTCAAATAAATAAATAAAATCTTTAAAAAAATAAAAATACATAAAGTATGTATTTTCTTTCACCAAGAAATTCAATTTCTAGAAATATTTCCTAAAGAAGTAATTGGAGATATTCTCCTGTATTTGAATAAGGGTATTTAACACCGGGATGGTTATAACACTGAAAAATCAGTAACTACTTAAATGTCTAGCCATAGAAGATGGATTAAATAAAATACAGTGATTCCATACAATGGAATAATATGCAAGTATTAAAACTAATGTTGAAGCATACAGTGCCTTTTTCAAAAAACAGAAGACTGAAACAGTACTATCAATAACTAATTCAAGGGAGCTGGTGGAAAAGCCTGTCAGGCTTAACCCTGTGATGACTCTGGGTCTCTCTATAAAAGGCTGGGCATCGCCTTCATTGGTTACTACAAGAGAAAAACAAACACACAAAACCAACCAACCAAACAAACAAAAACAACCACAAAGTACAATAGCGGCAGTCTACCAGGAACAAATTCCCTTATTTTTTTAGGCACCGTGCTTTTTAAAACTCTTTTGTAAATGTGGCAATCCAATGCCCCCCCCCTTTTTTTTTAGATTTTCTTAAAGACTTAATACTCTAGGTCAGTGAAAAACACAAAGAATTCATGGCATAGCATTATCCTTTTCTGGAAGACTCCTTCAGTTGTCCAATTTCTTTTTTTAAAATATTTTCTTTATTTATTTGACAGAGAGAGAGAGAGATCACAGGTAGATAGAGAGGAAGGCAGAGAGAGAGGGAAGCAGGCTCCCCGCTGAGCAGAGAGCCGAATGTGGGGTTGATAGATCCCAGGATCCTGAGATCATGACCTGAGCAGAAAGCAGAGGCTTAACTCTCTGAGCCACCCAGGCACCCCATTCAATTTCTTTATATACAATGTATGCTCAGAACTTTGAGTTTGGGTGAGATTGCTCCAAGACTGGAAAAACCATGAAGTAAGCACAATTTATCACTACCTTTTATAGTAATCTATCATTGGTATTTCGGCATGATTTCTGCAAACTACATCCATTTCCTAACCCCAGTTACTCAGGCCTGCACTATCAGAACTAGATCATCCATGCCCTACAGACCAGTAGCGTGGTACTTTTCCAGGGTAACTGGTGAGATTTTAAACTTGGACTCCAGGCACGAAAGATGCGCTTGAAACAATGCCTGTGTTTGCTAGCGGGACTTGAAGCGCCTTGGCAGTGCGCGGTCAGGTTAACAAGCCTTTAATGCGGGCTGCCTACATGGAGGGTTCCGCTGCAGAGAAATCCACGTTCCGGTATATAATAGGTGAAGTTAATGGCATTAAAAGATCTTATAAAAATTTATATCTTAATAGGCCCTCTGCAACCTGTACCTTGCCCTGAATAAGGAGATAAAATCATGGCTGAAATTTCCCATCTAGATTGCCTGTGAAAATTTACAGCGGCTTTGTCATGTCTTCTTTTTTTTTTTTAAGATTCTAGCATTTGCCAATTTTGTTTTTTAATTTTCTTTTCTGAGAGTTCCCTACATCCTTCCCCTTTTCTGCCTTCTCATCCCCCAACTCCCACTCCACCCAGTTCCTCCTTAACCAAGGAGAAAACAGAGACACCCAGACCCCTAGGGATTTTTTTTTTTTTAATTCATCTCTCTAACATAGTGAATATACTAGAGGTTAATTAGATGAGCACATTTTACAATTCAAAAGAATAAGAATATTAGAGTTGAGCAAGGATGAGGGGGTGGAGAAAACCAGGCAGGATGATGGTAAGGCAAAAGCAAAGGGGAAAAAAAACACAAAATGAGCAAACAGAAGTAGTAAAGCTACAGGACCTTTGGTATGATTCTTTGATGAGCAATTGTATGCATGACCTTCAGAGGAAACTTACCTATTTCACGATTTGTTGACAGGCTGGTATGTGACATTTTGACTAAAGGACCTAGTTACATTGTGAAGAGAGGAAAGTACCCTTTAGGTAAGGAATATAAACAAATGTCTTCAACTCAGACATTTTTGAAAGAGCTCAAGAGACTCCTGCTAAAGTGCATGTGGATGAAATCCTGTAGCCGCTTTCAAAAAGAAAGATATTTGAGAACCTATGAGCTCGCTGCTAATTCATTTTCTCAGATGTCAGTAGAAAAATAAAGTGGACAAAAAAAAGAATTAGAAAAATGCAGATCTCTAAAGAAAGAGAATTTGGGGAACAAAAAAAAACGCAAGAGCAGTATGAATAGAATTTGTAGATTTCAACCTGGTTTTTACATATATAGAGATACCCTTAAAATTTCCAATTCAGAATAGAGATAACAAAGGGAAGCTGATATTTTTACTCATCACTACTATATCGGACATTTGGAATGTTCCTGTTTCAGAAGTACTGTTTAAGAAAAATTAGAATATTTGACAGAGATTGAAGTCTCTAAGGAGAAAATTATGAAATATCTTGAGAAAATTCGAGCTCTCTAGAACAGCAGGAGTGGATGACATTTAGCAATTAACTCTAAGGAAATAAAGAAATGCACAATAGCAAAAATGCTGATGGATTTTGCATAAAACAAAATAATCTATTTCAGCCTTGAACAGCTGTTAAAAGTTCCTTCAAAGTCACTAACTAGTAATCAGCTGAAAATTCCTTTCTGTTATCCATGTGCTTCCTATGGGGGGAAAAAGAGAGAGAGAGAAAAGAGTAAGCTTCACATTCTACAGAGATTTGTAGATTTTTAATAGATGATCCTAGAGAAGGCTTTGTAGGCCGGCTTTCCGCTTCTTCTCCAAAGGGAACGCACTTGCTGCATAATTCTATTCTATTGAATCCTTTGGTCTGGCAAGATGAAGATCCTGGACATTTATGAATGAGATGCTCTAATGGCCATTTCAAATTCTCTTGGTAAATATTTTATCTTATATAAAAGGAAATTCATTGAAAGTATGTTAGGCATTCTTTTATTAGAATAATGTTGGATAGTTGATATCAAAGAAGAGCTATACTTTAAATGATTTAAATTCTTTATTGCTCTTTACAAGCCAAAAGTCATTATCAACTAGTTAAGAGTTCCATTTAATCACAAGTAAATATAGTAAAGCAATCACAAGCATCAAAGAAAAAGCAATCTTCAAACAGAAGCCCACAAGTATTTCTGATTGCAATCGAAATGTGACTATACCCCAAAGAAGCTTTTTAACTTATCTTGACAAAAACCATTCCATTGCTGGGGTTAAAAAGATTTCCACATGTGTCTTTGTGAATATTGCTGACAGGGTTAAGTATGGATTTTAATACCAAAGGTATAGTTGTTTTATATATATGAATGAAAGTGTATATTTATATTTATAATCAATGTAAGTTAACTATTATTTTGTTCTATGGTAGACTATCAAATGTGTGGAGTTGTACCTAGATTGAATTAAGAAGAGTAAATTATGAGCTTTTGTAAGATATAACTAAAACTAAAAAGATCATGATCATTTTCATAAGACATTTTCATAAGGCATGTATCAGATCATTCCCTTCTATGCTGAACAAACCAATGTAGAATGAGAAATCTCTACTCTCCACCTAGCTACCCTTCAAAACAATCTCAAGTTCACCCTCCAATTCACAGTGATGTCTCCTTTCTCTGAAGCCAAGGCACTTAAAATTTATAGCACTCATTTGGTAATTAATCATGTAATGACCTGTGATATTTCTTTAATTGATATTATTTCATCTCTCTCTCTCTCTTCTCCCCCATCCTCTAACCCCTGTGTCTTTTTCATTCTCTCACTCACTATCTGTCTCTCTTTTGCATCTTTAAAACTATGTTTTCAGCTTTTATGAGAATAAGTATACAGTAAACTTCCACGTTACAACACATTAATTCAGGGCACACAATATTGTGTCTTGCATTCCGTAAGTACTCAATAAAAGTTTGTTGACTTAAAAAGTGAGTCTAAGAACTTAACCTTATACTGGAGGCCTAGCAGGTATCTGCAAAGACTTGATTAAGTTGATGAACTCTGATTTGAAGGATGAGACATGGTAGGTAGCTAGACAGGAGGATGTCTCGAGGCTTAGCAATCTTTCAGATTTTGTGCCAAATCTGCATTCACCCACTCCTTCCAAAGGTCAGACACATGTCAATGAGAAGGAAGCAAGGCAGAGTCTCACAGATCATTTACCAACCTGCCCCAACAGAGACCACTGTAGTATGAAACAGTTTTGAGTCTCTTAGCAGAGAAATGCCAAAACCCAAAAACAAACGTTTCACAGGACTTAGACACCTAGAGTCATCATGGAGGGAGAAAAGGGAACATTAAGAGGTTTCTTCTATCTCCATGATCCTTTCAATATCTGAGCACTCTAAAAGCCTGGGTCTTAATTATCAGTCAAAAAAAAAAAAAAAAAAGAAAGCACAGGGTTTTCATTTACAAACAAGGGAGAGGAAAACAAGATATGGGGAAATGAATGAAGAGTTTCTGAGAGAAATTTGGTATCCAACAGACTTCTTTCTTACATTTTACTTACGACATCAAACCACCTCCATACCATCTCAGACATGAAAAGCAAAAGATGTTAAGAGTTTGCATCAAAAACTACCAAACTAAACGAAGAGAAACACCACTGACTGGCAGTGAAAGCTAAAACCTTCCCTCAAATCTTTAGTTTAAGTAGCTTCAGCTAAGCTCTAGAAGAGGAAAACCTCACTTAAAGATTTACTGGTTATTTAGGGGTGCCTCGGTGGCTCAGTGGGTTAAGTGCCCACTAAGTTCAGCTCAGGTCATGATCTTGGGGTCCTGGGATGGAGACCTGTGTCCCACTCCCTGCTCTGCTTCTTCCTCTCCCCTCCCCGCTTGTGAGCACATGCACTCTCTCTCTCAAATAAATAAATAAAATCTTAAAAAAGAAAAAAAAAATAGCAGACTTACTGGCTATTTAATCACCAATGATACTTCATCAAATCTAAGAACACAGTAAGATATCAAATTCTCCATTTTCACTTTCCAGAACACAAAGTAGATTCTGATAGTCTTGAATCAAATGTTTGCTAAGTTTTAATATAAGCTTAAAACCATTGGAAACCACTCAAGCTTTCTGAGGAGGAAAGAAAAGAATCAAAACCATAATTTTGGAACAATGACTGTAGGAACATATAATCGTATAACCTTGTTCACGACTTCTCTGAAAAAAAAAAATGCACTTACCAAAATATTTAACATACAATTTCTAGGCATTCAAAGATGACAAGTATGAGACCCATAGGAGCTGATAAACTTCAGGTTAAAAATTCTTTCTGGAGTTGAAAGGGCCAACTACAAGGAGGCTAGTGGGAAAGTTATGGAAATTCTCTGACTTGTGGTATCTTTCCCATAACAAAGATTGGCTGTGGTAGTGTAATTATTAGAAATGCTATGGATGTAGTAAGTTTGCTTTACCTGAATATAGGTATGATAGGCAGAATAATGCCCCCACCACAAATCCCTGGAAACTGTGTATATGTTATCTTACCTGGCAATGGAGAATTAGGGCTGTAGATGAAAATGAGGTTGCTAATCCGATGACCTTGAGATGGGGAGATTATCTGAGATTGTCCCGGTGGTTCCCAATGTAATCACAAGGGTGCTTATAAGCAAAAGAAGGATGGGGCACCTGGGTGGCTCAGTCAGTTAAGCATCTGACTCATGGTTTTAGCTCAGGTCATGATCTCATGGTTGTGGGACTGACCCCACATGGAGCTCCTTGCTTGTCATGGAATCTACTTCAGATTCTCTCTCCCTCTCTTTCTGCCTCTCCCCCACCAACCTTCCCCCCATCCCACTACTCACATGTACACTCTCTTTCTCTCTCAAATAAATAATTAATTCTTCAAAGAAAAAAAGACACAAGTGGAAGAGGGAGACAGGAGAGTCTGTGTCAGGGTGATGTGATGTAGCATGAGAAAGACTCAACCAGACATTGCTGGCTTTGAACATAGAAAGAGGGCACAACATGAGGACCACAGGTGGGCTATAGAAGCCGGACGACGTAAGGAAGTAGATTTTCCAGTAGAGCCTCCAGAAGGAACATAGTCCTGCCAATATCATCATTTTAGCCCAGTGAAGATCCATTTTGGACTTCTGCCCACTAGAACTATAAGGTAAACAATTTGTATTGTTTTACACTATATGTTTGTGGAAAACTGTTACATAGGAAACTAACACAACAGGCAAGAAAAGTAGAAATTCTCCCTTGGCTGCCAGCCTGGGGAGCCAGGGAAAGTGGTCTGGGAGTCTTTTCTAGGGACGGTTCAAAGCAAACAGAGCAGATCAACATTCCAGAATTCTAAGAGGATTTGATCTGAAACCCACTCATTAGAAAGGGAAAGTTAAATATAAGTAAGTAAATAAATAAATAAATCCAAGATAAATCAATAGCACACTTCAATAAGCACTTATTAAACACCCGCAGCCTCTGATTCAAGGTAAAGTGCACAAGATCAATGTAGTTGGGAAAGTCCCTCCCTGAGTGCCAGGGAGGAGGCCTGGCTGGAAGGATGCTTTTTGATGGCAGAACAGAAAAGGCAAAGATAAAAATCAAGATGACGACTTCCCCCTTTTAGCTACTCACTTTCACAAGTCTGTCCAGCAACTGATTTCCCACCGGAGGTAAGATGCTTGACTACAGCTATGGCTGTAGTGAGAATCAGAGCACCTTCCCTGGCAAAGAATGCTATTTCCCAAAAACTAGATAGAAATCCTAGCAGTGGTTTTTCTGCATTAGTCTGTTTTCTCCATACACCAGTCGCCTCTGTATCTCTCCTTTATCTTTACAAAACTCAATTTGACATTGGTACCTACATTAGTAGGTTCTAATAAGCAAGCAAAAACATAATTATTTCCCAAAAATCCATAAAAAAACATTAAGTGTCAAGGACAGATTTTTTTTTTCCCTATAAGTTTTGAGGACCACCTACAACAGCCATGACAGCTGTGCTAATCGAAAAAGCAAACGAGGCCACAAAGGACTGTTCTTTGACCATGTAATCAATTTTCCACTCAATGCATTGTTCATTCTTGGAGACTTTAATGCCAGAATTGATTTTAACAGCCATTATAGAAATACTTAAGTCAAAGGGCTTGCAACCTTTTTTAGCATGACCAATGGAATTTTTTAAATAGATATGTGAATAAATCATTGAGTATGATTCATATGCTTTTTTAAAAAGGTTCTTTGAGTCACTGTCCAGACACATTCTTTATAAGTAGTCAAGTGGACTAAAATCTCATACTGAGAAATAGTGCATTAGCTCAGTTTATGCTTATAAAATTTTGTTTGAAACATTCGTATACCATTTTTCAGCAGTTCCTGGAAAATCCAATAGGTAATCAGTTAGCACGTAATGAATGATCACTATTCAACATGAAATCTGAGGAAGAAGTTGTGTAAGCAGTCTTGATGACAAAATGTGACCTTATTTGTGTGCAAGGCAGACAAACCTCAGGAATGAGGAGAGATAATAAGGAAATAAGTAATTACTGCTCAATGTGACCAAGTTGGGAGCTCTTCCATATGAAATAAAATGTTGAAAGAATTAACTAAATGACTTTATGTATTTTTCAAACAACCAAAGAACAAGACAAACTTACTAAAATCTCTTGCTTATTCATATCTCCCCTGATAAGAGTTACTTAAGGCATTCCATGGCTGGAAATGGAAATGCACATAAAACTAAATCCATGCCATAATTAACGTAAAGAACAAGCAATCTATTGGAAAGGGGTGCAGATTTATAGACATTGTACATGTGGAGGCATTTTATAACTGACAATGGAGCTTTTCATTTGTACTCTCAGGGTAGACACATTTCTGTTAAATTAGTGGGCATTTGAATCATCAAAAATAAGATTACCCAATAACAGATTGTTTTGTCTAGAATTTTACAATTATGTTGAGTTTATTTTGGCAGAAATGTCAGAGAATTTAAATCACATTATTGGAAAATGGATAGTTAACTCTCCTGATCAGGACTCATCTATTACTATCTTACAGACAGATACCAGCTTCCCCAAGACCTTTGATTCTCCACCGTGCAGTATATCAGGGTTCAAAGATTGTCATCAAAGGGTGAGCGCTCAGAGTTGGTTTAGCATGCAGTTACCATTCATGGAGTGAGCAGTGTGGTTATAGCACAAGCAGGCATTCATCAGAGTCCTCAGCACCACACCAGTTCTTAAGATGTCCTTCTGTGTGATCGGGTGCCCTAGTGACACAGGCATGACATCCATGTTAGCAATCAGCATTTATCTGGAGCTCTGCATGCACCATAAAGCAGAGCTTTAATTCCATTTTTGGTTTCAACTAGGAACAAAGAAGGTGGACAAAGGATGATGTCTTTTCTCATCTTTGTTCAATGTCAGTGTTGAGCACCACTCATTTATCTTTCAGCTGAATGTGCCTTCTTTCTAGGTTTCCTATTCAATAAAAACAAGAAAAAAAAGATATCCAGTGTAAAATAATTTCTCTATCATTCCAACTAAATTTAAAGCTAAACTCCCTAAAAATGTTCATTCTTAACATGTGCATAATCCCATGTGGGGGGAAACAGTATATTTATTGATTTAATGGTCAATAAAAACTCATAAGTTGAATGCACCTTGAACTTGCATCTGATATTGTGAAAGTTACTGATATAAAAAGTGCATTAAAAGTCATTTATAGAAGATATTGAATGAAAATTTTAGGGAAGGGAAGAGTTTGAATTATTTTCTTTTTGAGGATCAAGAGAATAAGTCAGCTTGACTGATAATATTAGATGATTTACAGTCATGAAAAAGATCTATTAGAGCATGCATTAAAAATGGCGTCGCAACCCCCCCACCATGGGGCCCTGACTGACATAGGAAGTAATCTTAAACTGAAAACTTTCCATACTCTTCAGAGGGTTTATTTAGTCATTTGTATTCTTATCCTTGATTGTATAAATGAAACACATTTAGAAGCTGCTGGTCTACATTTGGGACAAGGCATGTTTTTCTCAAACAATATTCCCTTTGTACATTGATTGTTATTTCACCCTTAAGGGCAAAGTGTACTTTTGACTTAATCTACAGAATACTAAATATAGGTTCAGGCATGTAACTATTAAAACATGTCTACACTTTTTAGTAGTTCAATCAATATCAAAATGGCAAGAATGCACTTTTCTGTACTGGGTGGTCATATTTTGGATGGAATGGCTTATGTGCTCTTCTACTCATATCACCTTAAAAATGATTTGTGTGCACTGACCTATATTTTATGAACTTCAATAAATACTAGAAATTGTAAAGTTATAGATGTGGGGAATATTCAGGACAGTTATCCACAGGGTACTCAAAAAAGTCTCTGTCAGCCAGATGGTGAGCAATTGAATGCCTTGTTTCTAAATGAGAAAATACAAACATTAGTGATGTATAAAACTTCACCTTTTTTATAAGAAGGTTAATATCCAACTTCTCTCTGACAAGCTTGCCTGCATTAGTGTTCCATGCATGCTTAAAGACAAATAATAGTATGATACTTGAGCTTCTGTTAGGAAATAGAGCACAATTAAAGATACAAAGGTGGGGCACCTGGGTGGTTCAGTCCTTAAGCATCTGCCTTCAGCTCAGCTCATGATCCCAGAGTCCCAGAATTGAGTCCCGATTCCGGCTCCCTGCTCTGCGGGAAGCCTGCTCCTCCCTCTCTCACTCCCCCTGCTTGTGTTTCCTTTCTAGCTGTGTTTCTCTCTGTCAAGTAAATAAATAAAATCTTTTTTTAAAAAAATAAAAATAAAGATACAAAGGCAATACCCTTAATTTAGACCTCAAGTTGACTCTGTACTTCTTACCCTTTAGTAAAGAAATTCCTACAGATAAGATTATTCCATTGACACACCCAACCTTCACTGGTTAATGAAACTTCAATAATAATTGCTTTGGAATGTCTTCTACATTATAAGTGAAAGGCAGAATAAAAACTGACACCATCTTGTGCACTGCTCCCTGTATCTTGTGTAGATCCCCAGCTTGACCTCTCCCCAGAAAAACCACACACGAATATTGCCCAACCCTGGCCTAGCCTGCCTTATGCAACTGAGCTTGGCCAATCAGTATAAGCCACCGACATCACCCTGCCATTGCCACCTGCTCCCTATAAAACTATTGTGCTTTTGAAAACCACGTTCTTTCTCTGCATCTCACTGCTGCGTTGGTGCAAGTGGGAGACTGAGCCTGAGCTAGCTCGAATAAAGGCTCTTTGGTTTTGCATCCGACTCGGCTCCCTGGTGGTCTTTGGGGGGATCTCGAAATCTGGGCATAACATTTGGGGAGCTTATCCGGGATCCCCAAGACCCTCGAAGGACCCCTACCAAAGAGCCTGACTGGCCACGGTAGGTGTCTGTCTGTGTGTTCTCTGTCTCTCTTGTGTGAGCTCATTATTCTGTAGGGCCTGCCCGGTCTAGGTGGATGCACTAGTGGACCAAGGGCCAGAGGATTCAGAAGACGTTCCAGTCCTCTCTGGAGGGACGTGGAATCCCCTTGGTCTGAGAGGAGGCAGGTCGTTCCTGCCAGTCGGTGTGAGGCCATCGTCTAGCTTTCGGTTTTGCTTCCATGGACTTGGAAGACACTATTCCTGGGAGCCCTCTGTTTGTCTGTTTTTGTGTTCTTCTGTTTCATTCTGTGGACTTACTGGACAGACATTATGGGATAGACTCAGACTATTCCTCTCGGTGACCAGGGGACTGAGAAAATCCCCATCTGTGGTGGTCAGGGGATTCGGGGTCCCCTGGGCTAGGCGGTCGCCAGGGGTTTGAGTCCCCTAGCCTAGGCAGTCTTGTTTGAAGACCGATCCTATTTGACGGAAGGGAAGCCTGATCACCTCCCATTAGTCAGAGGCACCCCGGGGGCATGCCCAACCTGTTTGAATGTGAGGAGTGCCTGAGTGTGTGAGGGTGTCTGTAAGGTTCCACTGCTCCGGCTACGGAGTCTGAGTGGGGTGTACCATGGCCGCGGGGCCCACCGACCAGCAGAAACCTGCGCCCAGGGGCCCACAGGCCCGGGGAACAAAACGACCGCAACTGAGGCGAGGTGGGCCATGCGCGGGTGTCGGAGCCCACGCCAGAGGCTCCCGGACCCGGCAGCTCTGCCTGACACAAGCAGGAGGCTTGGGTGGGTGGCCCGATGTGGAAGGCGGTGCAGACAAGCAGGAGGTGTGGACAGCTGCGCTCAACCCAGCAAGTTGCAAGATTGCTAAAACGGTTTATTTTAGAAACTTTTGTTTCAAAACTGACTTCTGGTGTGACAGTTTGCACTCATTTACTCCTTAGTCTTCACTGAAGATTAAGGTTTCTGAAAAGTGCAAAATTCTGCTGACTGTAACAAAGAGTGATGGAAATAAGGGAAGCAACTCTGTATGTGGAAAAGTAGGAGATCAGTAAAAAAAAGATAAAGAACAGGAATGCATTTTTGTTAAAGGTAAAAGAAGGTAATTTTGTCCTAAATGAGATGGTTGTTTAAAAAATAAATAAATAAATGGTGTGGGACAAAATCCGAATGCAAAGAAAAGTTGTAAAAGGTTTGTGGAGGGAAAACTTTGGAACGGAATTTTAAATGTGGTCGGCATGAACCCAGATTGAAATGAATGGGTTTTAAAGTATGAGATTGAAACTCTGCTTTCTCTTTGTTCAAAAGGCAACATTTTGGGTGCCTGGGTGGCTCAGTGGGTTAAAGCTTCTGCTTTGGGCTCAGGTCATGATCTCAGGGTCCTGGGATCAAGGCCCACGTCTGGCTCTCTGTTGAGCAGGGAGTCTGCTTCCTCCTCTCACTCTGCCTGCCTCTCTGCCTGCTTGTGATCTCTTTCTCTGTGAAATGATAAATAAAATCTTCTTTTTTTTTTTTTTAAAGGCAAGGTTTTCTCCCATTGTTGGTCTGCTCTTGATAAGAAAATGTAAATAGTTGTTCTCTTTGCCTGCCCAAAGAAACAAGTTTCTATGATTTGCATTTATCACCTCTTTGAAATCCCTACTCCTATTTCGGCTTCTTAAGTCTTCTTAACTTATTAGGCCTTTTATTTAGTTTGCTAGGTCACTTGCGAAGTACTGTTAGACAAATGAGAAGCCTTGGGTTACATCTGAATGGGTGCTATAACTATTCTGCAGGTAATGTGCCTTATCTAAAGTTTTAATGTACTAGTACAGGATCATCATTAAATGTTCTGACTACTGAAATGTTGTGTGTCGGAATAACTAAGCTTCCTTATCAGTCCTATTGTGGTAACTCTCAAATTGGATCATTGGCAATGTCTGTTTCTGAGTTTTTACAATTGTGATTATCTTGCAAAATGAGTTTCATCTGCAAGGAGATTCATGTAAAGGTAGGGAGAGTCTCCATTTCTACCACGAGCTCTGTTGGGGGACTCCAGGCGGCTCCAAGGAGGCCTATAAATTTATCCAAGATTAGTGTGGTGACTCAAGGTAAGGATGAGTCCCCAGGGGCTTTTCTGGAAAGGCTTATTGGAACCTATAAAATGTACAGCCCGATCAACCCTGAGGCACCCGAAAACCAGAGAGCAATTAACTTGGCCTTTGCTAGCAAGTCAGCCCCAGACATAAGAAAGAACTACAGAAAATTAAGGTGTTTAAAGGAAAAAAACTTGACTGAATCAGTGAGCATAGCCAACAACAGCGATGCACAGGGGGATGAAAGGCAGACTAGGAAAATAGTTAAGGTTTTGGCATTACATGCAGCGGGAAGAGGCCAGTGGAAAGGGAAGAGGCAAGTAGGAGATGGTCAATGGAAGGAAAAGCTTAAATGTGGAGAAAGCAAAAGCTAAGACTTAGATTCAGATCAGTGTGCTTACTGCAAGGAGAAAGGACACTGGGCCAGGGAATGCCCTAAGAGGAAAACGGCAATGCTGGCCACCAAAGACTGAAGGGGCTGTGGTTCGGAACCCCTCCCCGAACCTCGGGTTAGAGTTAAGGTACAGAGGAAATAAATTGACTTTTTGATGGACACAGGAGCTCAATTTTCATCATTGCTAAGGCCTATGGGAAAACTATCTGCAGAGGAAACCTGGGTACAAGGGGCAAGTGGTACAGAAATCATAAATGGACAACAGAGAGGACTTTGAATTTGGCCTCAGGAATCATTAAACATCGATTCCTAGTCTTTCCTAATGCCCTGTATAACCTGATGGGAAGAGACTTCCTCCACAAGTTACGGGTTGGCATTCAGTTTTTGGAAGGAGACATGACCGTGACTTTGGGGCAACCCACTGTGCAGATGCTTGTGGCAACAGTGGATGAACACCTCCTTTACGAGGCAGTCTCTAAACCAGAGGAGACAGAGGAGGGAGGCCTTCTTCAAACCCTGCTGGTCGAGTTTCCCAAAATCTGGGCAGAGGGAAAGCCTCCTGGCCTGGCCGAGGGATGGCCTCCAGTACTGGTACAGTTAAAAGCGACCGATACGGCTGTTCATGTCTGTCAGTAACCCCTCCCCTGGTGAGCAAAAGAAGGGATCAGAAGATATCTGTCCAGCTGTGCCTAATCCCTATACCCTTCTCTCCTTCCTGGGTCCCAAGAGAACTGTGCACACCATCCTAGATCTCAAGGATGCATTTTTTTCTGCATACTTCTGGCAAAGGAGTCTCAGCCCCTCTTTGCTTTTGAGTGGTCTGACCCACAGGAGAAATTCCAGGGACAGCTCACCTGGATTCAGGGTCTTTGACGGGGCTCTACACGAAGATTTATGTGAGTACAAGACAGTATGTTAATAGCTTGCTGAGGACTGTGAGTCATGCCTGTGGGAGGATGAGAGCTCTTTTACAGACTCTACAGGAAAAGGGTATCAGGCGTCAGCAAAGAAAGCGTAGCTTAGTCAGAGCCACGGTTCATGGAAATTGCCCAACCCCTCTACGAGCTAAGGGAGGACTCACTACAATAAAATGGAATGCCAGGCAGTAAATGCAGGAGGAATTAGGATGGAGAGAGGGAAGAGAGAGGGGGTTAGGGAACCAGGAGTTTATTGGGAAGTAGATGTTACAGAAATGAAACGGGAAAAATATGGACACGAGTACATATTAGTTTTTATGGATACCTTTTCAGGCTGGAAAGAGGCTTTCTCCACCAAACATGAGACAGCACAGGTCTAGAGGAACTACTAGAGGAAATAATTCTTAGGTTTGGGTTGCCTTTCACGATTGGGTCAAATAACAGCCCTGCATTTGGGAGTTCAGTCTCACAGGCGCTGGCCAAGGCTGTGGGCACAAATTGGAAACTACACTGTGCCTACTGGTCCCAGAGTTCTGGACAATTAGAGAGAATGAGCAGACTCTTAGAGAGACCTTGACAAAACTAATTCTTGAGACTGGTTACGGTAGATGGGTGGATCTCCCTCCCTTTGTCCTCCTTAGGGCACAGTGCATACCCTGGATACCTGGGACCTCTCTGGAGGGACTATTTACTGTCATCTTGACCTCCCCCATGGCAGTAAAAGTAAAAGGCATCAGGACCTGGATTCACGCTTGTCACTTCAAACGACTGAGGACAAGGACGCCCCCCAGAGATGGATGCAGCTGCTGATGGACCCTGTTGACCATGGACTGAAGTTAAGACTCAAAAGACAATAACTTTGTTGTTACTTTTATTGTTGCCTAATTATATGGGAGCTTCTGAGTCACCTTATATATTTAAGAGTGATTGTGAACATTTTTCCATCTGTGTGAAACTGGCTCTGATTATTAACCCTCTCTCTTACCCTTTCCTGGGTAATAGAAATTGGTCATGGTAGATTTTGTTCATAGATTTAAATGGGTGTTATAAGTTTGGAGTATAGATCTGGGAAAAAGGTTTTATTTAGCAAAGGGTCAAAAATTTGACCTATTTCCAAAGAAAAGGGGGGATTGAAAAAATCCATCACTCACTTATAGGAGTCCCTTGCATACTTATCGGAAGTAGTGCTCCAAAACCAAAGGGGGTTGGACTTATTAATGCAGCAATGGGGACTATGTGCAGCCCTAGGGGAGGAATATTGCTTCTATGTTGACCACTTGGGGGTTGTAAAAAAAAGAAAAAAAAATCTATGGCCCTCATGAGGGAAGGGCTCCAAAAGCAGAAGCTAGAAAGGGAACAATCTCAGTCCTGGTATGAGTCTCTGTTCAGCTGGTCCCCTTGGTTAACCACCCTCGTCTCTGCCCTCGATGGGCCCCTTGTAATCCTGCTGTTGCTGTTGACCATCAGCCCCTGCATCATCAACAGGTTAGTTCAATTTGTCAAAGAACATTTAGGGGTTGTTCAGATGATGGTTACATGCCCAGTATGAGCCAGTAGTGACAGAAGGCGACATAAAGATGCAGACCGACTCATGATTGGGCCATAAGTTACAAGACAAAGGGGGGAATGAAAGGGCAGAATAAAAACTGACTCCATCTTGTGTGCTGCACCCTCCATCTTGTGTAGATCCCCAGCTTGACCTCTCCCCAGAAAAATCACACTCGAATATTGCCCAACCCTGGCCTACCCCACCTTACGCAACTGACGCTTGGACAATCAGTATAAGCCACCAACATCACCCCACCTATTGCCACCTGCCCCCTATAAAATTATTGTGCTTCTGAAAACCACGTTCTTTCTCTGCATCTCACCACTGCGTTGGTGGGTGTGGGAGACTGAGCCCGAGCTAGCTCAAATAAAGGCTCTTTTTATATCTGACTCGGCTCCCTGGTGGTCTTTGGGGGGTCTCAAAATCTGGGCATAACATAAGCACTTCCCATATACCATGTTCTAATCCTCACAACTCTATATGAACCTACTATTGTCATCATTTCCATTGCGCAAATGAAGAAACTGAAGTACAAAGAGGTCCAGTAACTTGCCCACAATCTCATAGCCAACAAGTCGGAAATCTACAATTCCAATCCTGCCCACTGAGCACCTGACTCCTTGCTCTTACCCACAGTGCTTTATTGCCTTTGACCTTTCTTTCACTGGCCTTTCTTCCACTTTTGCTTCCAAGGTTGTATAAAGCTGTTTAAATACAGTTAACTTCCAAGGAAGTCACATTAAACACACCTCGTTCCAACTCCTTTCCCTGATTTCAAAGGGCTCTCTACCACCATGAACAGACCTACTTTACTTTTCTCATTTTTTGCTTAATCAAGCATATGTTTGCCCTGTATGAGTCTGACTTTAAAAGGTATAACATCTACTAGCATTTAATACAAGAAATATAAATAATGACAATAATATGTGGTTTCCCATCTTTGTAATTAATATTTTAGTTTGAGTCTAAAAAAAATACAAGAGGTTTGTGCCATGAAACCACACTAAGGAAACCTCAACCAAAATTGGTTTTGGGAAATCCTGAAGAGAGAGGTCTCAAGAGCCCCACTGGTATCACTCCTTGCACCATCCAGCAAGAAAAAGGAAGATTTTTCTCTCTGCCTAGGAGCAGCAGCAAGCTGACCCCGCCTGCAGCCAATAAGAAGCCGCCAACATTTCCACTTCCTGTTTTCCTCCAAGAACTTTGTAGAAAACAATCCTTCCCAACTTCCCCCTTTCCTCTATAAAAGGAGCCTCTTCTTTGTTCTCCAGACTTGTCTGTGGTTGTCCCCAGTTGCAATTCGTCTGCTATTGCTAAATATACTTGATTTTGTTGGCTGAAATTACTTACCTTTTTCTTTTTAAAGGTTCATGGTTCCCTTCCTTTCCTGTGACTCTCATTTTGAAATGGTCTTTTTTTTGTTGTTTTAAAGCGTTATCTGGACTTGAAGATTACCATCCTTCAACTTGGAGTGAGGAGGGCAGGGTAGAAAGGGCACCCAGGCAGAAAGTCTAATGGTTCTCACCTTTAAATGGTGCCATATGAGCAAGTAGCATTAGTAACGCTAAAGCTTTACTTAAGAAAACTGTTTAGGAAAATGAACGTTGCACATCAAGTGTGGGAGCAAGTGTTGGAGACGTGGCTCCTCCCACCCGGGTCAGCCATGCCCACTTGCCTCCTTCCCTCCTTCTCACAGTGAATAGTTTCTTTCTTATAACCATATCAAACTTTTCCCCATTCATTCTCAGGCCTTTTCCTTTAGTCCATGAGATATAGAGAGCACATAAGATCATATAAATCACTAGAGCAGAAAATCAAAATATATTTTGTCCATAAAGTTAGTCCTAGTTAATATATTGTTGAAAATGTTATTGCAAAGAGGAGTGCAGCCAGGTGTGCCTTCGTGCCTCAGGAGAGAGGAAGCAAAGGTTGTGGGTGGCCTTACCTGCTGGGCCAGAATCTTGCCAGGTTAGAAGAGTACTTCCTGCAGAACAGAGATGACAGACTGATGGCCAAGCTATGGAGCCTGCTATCCAGGCACATAAATGGCGCCTTCCACAATGGTGCAGGGTGGCCCAGCCAGAGTGTCAGAAAAGTAACAGGATTGAATTGATGAACACGACCGCCCCCCAGACTGGCCCGTAGCGATCTCCATGGAGAGCGACTTGCTGGTCAGCATCCCGGCTTCATCTGTTCAGACCAACAAAATCTGAGTCATGCTGATGGATTATTTGTCTCTTATGAAAATAATTGACTATAGTTCTTTAAATTTTTCCAAAATGTGAATTAAAAAAGAGTCCAAATTGATGTCACCTATAAAGTTGAAATTTCTGTAAGAAATTTCAGGATCATATTTTCAAAACAGGATCATATTTTCAAAACCCAATGTCTCTTGAATTTCAACTTTGCTGCCTTAGTCTTTCAATGTAAGATATTTTCTCATAAATATATGAACCCTTTGATATGAATATGCTTGGCAAACTGAAGAAAAGAAAGGACAGTCACATTAAAGAACCACAAACACAGAAAGCATTTTATATTAAAACGTTAGGATCTTTAAGTAAAGAGTTGTTATTACAGGAGGAAGCAAATATCTTTAATTTTTTTACTATTCTCTAAAAATAGCAAGTGATTTTGATTGTGAGACATCCTCTCTGAAATGCCCATATTTTTTATTAGCATCCCTTGCTTTTTTGCTTCAGCATATCTATTTCCTCATGCATTAAATTACTAATATTAAATTGCAAAACAAATTTATATGAATTTTTTCACTATAGAGTGAGTCTTAAATATTTGGGCAAAATCATATAACATCTGTCCCAACTATTCTATACAATAGAAATTATATGAAAGCACTAAGAGTTGAAATAGAAGCAGTATAAGCTTAAATTACAATCACAATATGAATTGTGATTAATTCCATTTGGAATATAATGTGATAGGTGTGAAAATTATGAAGTACAAAATCTTTCACCTGAAAACATTCTCTTGAATTTGTAAGATGGTCAAATTAAGTATTCATCTAATTATATATTTCTTTTATTATACTTTTCTGAATTTTCTAACCTTTATAAAACATAAATGCTTTACTTCTTAATTTTAAGAAATTAACATTATAAAAAAAAATCAAACAAATCCTTTGCCATATCTCTCTGTCTTTGAAAGCTTCAGCAAAAAAATCCAAATTCACATTGAAAGAGGCCACTAGTGAGACCTCCATTTTTGACAATACAGTAGACTGGGCTAATAGAAATATATTTCCCACTTTCATCATCTTAATAAACTTGGTAGTAAACTTTAAGCCACATCCTTTGATCTTTAATTGCACAGGTTGCACAAACTTTTCTTTGCTCTGGTTTTGTATTTTTTTTTAATTTTTATTTGTAATTGTTATTATAATTTAGAATATAATTTTATATTTTAAATTTTATTTTATTTATTAATATCTATTAATTTATTATTAATTAATTTATATGTTAATATAATTAATTTTATGTTTTAAAATTATAATTATAATTTTTTATTTAAATTCAAGTAGCCAACATACAGTACATCATTAGTTCCTAATGTAGTGTTCAATGATTCATCAGTTGCGTATGACTCCCAGTGCTCATCACATCACGTGCCCTCCTTAATAACAGGCTCTCTTGATCCTTCTCTGATCCTATTGTGTGAACAGTTGTCTTGATCACTATTACTGCCACACAATAGAATCCACATAAAACCTGGTGACTTCCCCCAGGTCATGTATATTTACATTTATTCCTCCAACATGGGATTTCCAAAGAAAATAAAATTAGAACTCACCTCACACTTGAAATTGCCTTTCCATTTTCTATTATCTAAATAACTCAAAAAGAAATATTCAGGAAGGAATTTTGCTTCCAATAAAATGGTAGAAAACACAAATAAACAGCTAGCTATTTATTTCAGTCTTCGGTTTGCTTTCTATTTTAACTTTTCCACAGGGACCCCTTTTCCCTCTCTCACTCTAAAAAGCGAGCAGCAAAATACAGACATCTCATCTCTGTTTTAAATGAACAAATAGCTTTGTTTCCTTTCTTATCGTCGATTTCTCTAAGTTCATCAATGGATTCCGACTTTGGTACTTTGTACACTTATCAAAACCGCAAAGGGACTGTCTTCTGATGCAGACTGCCCTCACTTGTCACTGTCCTCGATGCAAGAGCCTATACAAGTAGTTGGCATCCTGAACAGCTTTCCATATCTTTCCACTTCATCAAACCCCCATCATTTTCTAATCACACATGAGAGCATCTTTTTTCCATCAACTATTAAATTTTCTTTTCTTCTATTCATATTTAATTCCAATATTATTTTAACTCTGAAATGTTGGCAGTTGTAGCTTGCATATAAAAAGCTATGTAAATGAAGCATTATTGTGTGGATAATACAGGAGAATAACCGTGCAGCAGCTCTACACCCAAACCAGAGATACGCTTAAGGGCACGCCATCCAAAAAAGAGCTGGGAGTGTCCATTCTGCCTAACTTCTAACTGACATCTCCACTCTGCCAGTCGCCTTTACCAATGTAAATGAACATTGTTAAGTGACAAAAAGGAAGTTACTTTGATGAGACACACAAATATTCAAAAAGGAAGTGCTTGCAATACACCGATGCCAAACGCCCAGGGAGAACTCCCCTCTGTGAATAAAAGTAGTTTGTAATCCTATCAGCTGCTTTGTTATTATGCTAAATCATTTCTGCTACTTGCTAATGGCTCAGTTGAAATTACTTTCGTTTTTTACCTAGCCAGCAAATTCTAGCTCCTCTCTGCAAATGAGACCCCAGCTATTTGACCTCAAAAGAAGAGTACCATGAGTTTGGGGGCCAAGGATATTCTAATGTTAATGATAGGAGCCCTGGATTTCTGGTTGATCCCAGCTTTATTTAGTGAAAACATATTTGTATAGAAATATGAGGACTTACCAAATACTGAATTAAGTACTTAAGCATAAATCTGCTGTCTCAAAGTGTTAGAAATTCTCATCCCTTTACTTATGTGGGTGCCATAAATTTTACTTTGAAATATACAGGTACTCTCTTTTTCTTACAAATGAGGTCATTATTGATTGGCCTAGGAAATGGACTCCAGAATGTTCATTTAAACTCCACTCCCTTAGGAAATTAACAATTTCATAATAATAATAAAAATAAAAATATTTTAAATACTGAGTTTTGTGTTTCTTTTCCTCTGTTCTTTTCTGAAAGTCTCTTAGGCATAGCTTAGCTTTTAAAAAAAAGAAAGAAAGAAGGCTTGGGTCAAAATAATCAATTTTGGAAGTAGTAATATCAATTTACTTGGCAGAGTTGCTGAATAGAGTGTTTATTGACTATGAATGTAAGTTACTAAGAAAAATTGGTGATATTAGCAAATGGTTGTACTATGCAAATCCTTGTGATAGGACAATGGCTCATCTTTCACAGGATAGATGTGAAAAACATTTTTAAATAATCTGAAATAATGTGCATTGTTCCTGACCTTCAGATTTTTGACTCTGGGGGTGCCGGGGTGGCTAGTTGGTTAAGTATCTGCCTTTGGGTCCTGGGGTTGAACCTCCCTATCCCCTCCCTGTCAGGTCAGTTAGGCTTCCTGCTCAATAGGGAGGGAGTCTGCTTCTTTCTCTCCCTCTACCCTTCCCTCTGCTCATGAGCTCTCTCTCTATCTCTCTCAAATAAATAGATAAAACCTTAAAAAGAAAAAAAAAGGTTTCAACTTTGAAAAACCTCAAATGACTTTAAAATGTACTCAACGTCCTTACTACTATCCTGAATTTAAATTATTTTTTCCATTTCTTAAAAAAAGAAAAAGACCTAAGATTACTATAGTAGGAACTATGATAAGATGTTCTTCCTTTTCTCTTCCCATTTCACCAACTGTGTGTTGATGGTGACCCAACAACCTTCCTCTGAGGCCCTTCTACTTTGGCCTTTATGTGTGAGAACTTAGTCAACTTTGGTTTAATGGGAATCATATGGCTTACTATTATTGTACATTAACTTACCTAGCCCCATCAGTTTGCCTGCTGATGGCAAGTCTTTTTTGTGCTGAGTTACCAGTCTCTGCAAGATGAACAATTTTTATTATTCTTTATCACTTCTCATTAACCCCTCTTCCAAAATTACTTTCATCCACTCCAGGAATTTCCAAAGTTTGTTGTAAAATCCTCCATGAAAGCATTCCTTTAGCAATATAAAGATTATCTGGTGAAGATTTAAGGATATTCTCTTTAAATCACTTCTAAAATGCCTGCCACACCATGATGGGCCCCAGTCAAACTATTTCCCTGCACTGTTGTCAGAGCTTGATCATTATCAGAACAAGATTGCCTATTTCTCAGACTAGGCTTGTTCTATGACCGACCCCCCCATTACTCTCAGGATAGAGCAGCAAGCTTGTTACTATAAAATGTAAGGCTGTTCAAAACATGGCCTTCTATTACTCCTGATTTACACTAAACAATCATTTCTATTTGCATCTTAATTTCCATAACTCACTATTTATAGCCACTTCAAATTATGGCACTCCAGGCCATATTCCTATATGCTGTTTCCTCCATGCGGAAGGCCTTCCCTCAACTCCATCCCTACCATCATACCATGATGTTGTGGTTAATTGACGTGGCTTAGCCTACAGATTCCACGCAAGGTTGCTAGCCATCAATAATGTTAACTGATGCTTCTCCACAAGGTGCAGGAACTCTTTCCACCCTTTGTAGTGCTACAGCAACATATACATACTTCTTTTGTGTTATTTGTAATTTTGGTTACAATTATTCAACATGTTGTTCTCTCCTATCTCCTAATTATCTTTATTTCGTTACTCATCCATACTACCTCAGAAGCTACTGTGCACCGCACAGAACAGCTAGTCCACTCCTGGTGGAGGGTAGGAATCTGGCAGGCCAGCGTCATTTGTAGACCACAATTCTGCTGCCAAGCCACCATTCTTTGTTCCTTTCTTCCCCCAGTCAGCAAATATGCATTGAGTGAAAACTTATGAAAAATATTTATTTCTTATATAATTGGTATTTAAACCCTTCATACCACTTCTACATTCTTTCCCTCATAGCACTCATTTTTAGTCTTTTTATTGGTTACTTTTATAACGTTAAATAATATGTAAATGGTCTTACTTCTCAAGTCATCAGTAGGTCAATTTCCTGACTCCCTGCAGTGAAAAATAAGGACACCAGACCTCCTTTCTTTACCTGTAACTTTCCTTTCCTCCTTTCAACTTCCAAATTCAGCCATATGGGCTTTCCCTTTAATAAGAGTAATGGCATTTATATTCTGTAAAGCATAATTATGTCCTTCAGCATAATTTTTGTATATACAAAAATCAATGGCTTTATTGTTACAACTATGTAAATATTATGTATTGAATAGCCGATACTGTACTATAATTGCATTTCCTTTTATGCACAGATTTATCATTTTGCTTTGTTTTTCTGGGTTTGGTTTTGTTTCTGGAGTTTCTACATGTAATTTTTTTCTTGTATTGACTGTCTTCATTGCTTCCTCAGATTGTTCCATCTTTTCAAGGATAACATAAAATCTCTGGGATTCTCCTTTTTTTTCTCCCCAGAAACCTCCATCCCAGTTCGTATCCATCTGAACTCATTGCTCCCCAGGGCTACTGCACCACTAAATCTTAAATCCACCCTTCAGCATGCTCCTAGATTCTATGTTTTCCACGTTCCTGTTTGAATGTTGGAATCTATCCTCCAGTAGCTTCTAAAGAAAGGGAAATAAATCTGTGCCTTTCAGACATGAAAATGTCTCTTCCAGCTTCAGTTTTGATTGAGAGATTAGCTGGGTATGTAATTCTAGATTGAAACATTATTTCTCAAACTTTCAAATGCATGCCATCCTAATTTCTAGCATCCAGTTATACAGATGTACAGTTGATGCTAATCAGTTGTTGTTTTATAAACAAACTGTTTCTTTTAGGAAGGTTTTTTTAGTCATTGCATCATCCTTGGTGGTATGAAAACATTACAATTACAGGTCTAGTTTATTTTCTTTACCCTCCACACATATAATGTTGAGCATTGATGCTTCTGTTTAAGAAAACAGTCTTATTATATCTTTGATGGTGCCCTTAGTTAGATTTTGGCCCACCTACATGGTTTTTGTAGATATTTTCCTCTCTTTGCCATTTTAATCTACTTCTCACATGATTTCCTTGCCTTTTTGACTTTGTCAAAGTGTGTGTTAAAATTGCAATTTCTGCAATCATATTACATTTCCAAGATCTCCTCATTTAGAGCCAGTATTTGACTATATAATAATCAAAAAATGAATCTAGATAAGTGTTAACTTTAGCATGTAAAAAACATTAAGAAATATTTTATATAGCAAAAAACAAAACTGTAAGTAGACTAGTCATCAAGTATACTGATTGTTTTTAATACTACACAGCAATGGGCTGATGAAATAAAGTCAGAATAGTCTATTCTTATAATCCAAATTTTAATGAAGAAAATACATTGGGAATATGTTTCTACTCTTGGATTTATTTACTTCATCTAAAAAATGATAATTAAATATTATGTAGCCCTTAACTTATGGAAAAATAAACTTACTTATATTTATGAGGAATTAAAGATAAACAAAATTTTGTCTTCATCTTTATTTCACTTGAACTATATTATCATAGAATTACCAAGCTTATAAAAATGTCAAGATCCCATATTCACTAAACCAGTGACACTGTTTGGATACTGGATTAGTATTAATGTTAAAAAGGCTTTAAAATTCTACTGACTTTGGAGCTAAAATTTCTATGACATTTTGTTAGGTAGTTACATGTATCCAATTTATACTCTACAATAAGAAATCCATTAAAATTAAATTGTATTTAATTGTTTATTTTGTACCTGTTTACAAACTTGTCATTTCTAAAGATTTTTAAGAATGCAAAATCAGAGAAACAAAAGGACATTGATTAGATTATGATTCAAGCCAGGTGTCCAAAAGTAGACACTGATTTTTTTTAAATTATATTCAGTGCAAAAATAGATAATGTGATCCCTATTTACAGTAGTTCATCTTGGCCTTTAATCATTTGTTTATCCATGAGACTATTGATTGCTCCTCCAGCAGAGAGAACCGCAGTGACACAGGGGTAAGAAGAGAAGCAGTGTAATTCTGTGCTGTTGGCTGTTCCATGCAATGAAACTATAATTCACAAAGTGATAGATAACAGAAGGTAATTTTATGGTTACTAAGAATGAGTTTGCATTTGTTTGTGTAGTTACTATATAAATTTATAGATGCATTTTGTTTGTATCGCATTTTAAATTTTAGTGGCTGAGCAGGAAGAGGATTGAAGTAGTACAAGGAGTATGTTCATGAACTCCTTTAGCAGCCACTTGTAAAGGTGGACTGTAATTCAACATGAAATAGGTTCAGAATGTTCCCACAAACTCATTATAAATCAAGCTGCTTCGAAGGTATGGTGTTATTAAGTTTGTTTTTTGATTTTCTCTTGCCCTTCCTCCATCATCTTATCTAGAAAAAAGAGTTTAAAGGCAGAAAAAGTAATTCAGCAAGGACCTACTTTTAGTGGCTGAAATAAAAAGATTTCTTGCTAGATACATTTCACTAAACCATAAATGCAGTTCTGAGAGTCAGGGATTTTTTTTTTCCCCATATCATTGACTGACTTTGTCATCTGCTATCCAGCCAAAATTTGATAATGAAGCAGTTAATTGATGCATGCAAACTGTAGATTACTGTCACAGGAGTCCCACTATAGCGATGAACCTCAGCTGATTCCAGTCATGTTGCTGCTGGTTATCTCTTGTGCATTAAGCCCAGCTAAAATACATCAGAAGTTATAAAGGTTTACTTTTTTGTCCTTGTATAGATGCTAGAAAATCATTTAATATAGACCATTATGGTTTTCATGTTGTGGGAAGCTTCAGGTCTTATAGTAAGAAGCAGAATTGAACCTGGAAGAGCAATCTTAATTCTACATTGAGAGAATTATGCTTACATTACACTGGTAGGTCATTTCAAGACTGAATTCCTTGAGGACAAGGAATTATGTCTCATGCATTATAATGGCTGGCACCCAGTTGATTTTCAATGTATACATATCAAACAGGACTGGACTAAACTCTAGGAAACTTGTTTTATGTAATGGGTGGTTTTCCCTAATGCTTCTTAAATTCTCAGTGCATATTCTCACCTAATGAACCAACTATTTTATCAATCTGAGTTGTCCTCAACATTAGCCATCATGGAAATCAGTTCCCCTGAGATTTTCCAGTCCCTATGCTAGAACTTTGCATTAAATAGGCATTACATAATTGTTAACTAAATGAAGAAAAATAAAATGTAAAACATGTGGCAGCCATCAAGTATCAGAAGTCTAAAAAATTGGAGTATTGGAGAATTACACAATGTAAAAGCTGTCTTCACTTGAAGCATAAAATCTTTATTATTGCTCATTCAGCTAATTATGTAAACATTCTTTAAAAGTAGATTTAAAGGCCCTGGACATTGGGAGGATATGTGCTATGGTAAGCACTATGAATTGTGCAAGACTGATGAATCACAGACCTGTACCCCTGAAAGAAATAATACATTATATGTTAACTAAAAAAATAGAAATACTAAAGAAAGTTCATTAGGCTGAAAGTATTCCCAAACAGTAATTGGAATCCATGCACAAAAATGCAAATTATGTACCAGCAAAGGTAATTATGTAGTTATAAAAGACTACATGAATGATTAAATATAAAATAAAATAAAATAAAATAAAATAAAATAAAATAAAATAAAATAAAAGTAGGTTTAAAAGATTCTCAATTTCACCAAACCCTATGCAAGACCAAATGGGCAAATGACATTGTGTAAAGATCTAAAGGACAAAAATGTTACATAAATGCTAAGTTTCATTAGGAATAGCTTTTGTCATGATTATCTATTTTTTGGATGTTGAGTTTGAGAGGTTCTTCATAAATCTTGGGTATCAGCCCTTTGTCTGTAGTGTCATTTGCAAATATTCTTCTCCTATTCCGTGGTTGCCTCTGTTTTGTTGACTGTTCCCTTTGCTGTGTAGAAGTTTTTTATCTTGACAAAGTCCCAAAAGTTTATTTTTGTTTTTGTTTCCCTTGTCTTTGTAGACGAGTCTTGAAAGAATTTGCTGCAGCTGATGTCAAAGAGGTTACTGCCTATGTTCTCCTCTAGGATCTTGATGGATTTCTGTCTCACGTTGACGTCTTTCATCAGAAGACATGAACAGACACTTCTCCAGTGAAGACATACAGATGGCTAGCAGACACATGAAAAAATGTTCATCATCATTAGCCATCAAGGAAATTCAAGTCAAAACCACATTGAGATACCACCTTACACCAGTTAGAATGGCAAAGATTAACAAGGCAGAAAACAACAAATGTTGGCGAGGATGTGGAGAAAGGGGAAACCCCTTACACTGTTGGTGGGAATGCAAGTTGGTGCAGCCACTTTGGAAAACAATGTGGAGATTCCTCAAAAAATTAAAAATAGAGATACCCTATGACCCTGCAATTGCACTACTGGATATTTACCCCAAAGATACAGACATAGTGAAAAGAAAGGCCATATGTACCCCAATGTTCATAGCAGGAACATCCACAAACTGTGGAAAAAGCCATGATGCCCTTCAGCAGATGAATGGATAAAGAAGATGTGGCCCGCATGTATAATGGAATATTACTCAGCCATCAGAAAGAATGAATACCCAACTTTTGCATCAACATGGATGGAACTGGAGGAGATTTTGCTGAGTGAAATAAGTCAAGCAGAAAAAGTAAATTATCATATGGTTTCACTTACTCATGGAACATAAGGAATAACATGGAGGACATTAGGAGAAGGAAAGGAAAAGTGAATTGGGGTAAATCAGAGGGGGAGATGAACCATGAGAGACTTTGGACTCTGAGAAACAAACTAAGGGTTTTAGAGGGGTGGGGGTGGGGGTATGGTTGAGCGTGGTGATGGGTATTAAGGAGGGCACATGTTGCATGGCGCACTGGGTGTCATACATAAACAATGAATCTTGGAACACTGCATCAAAAACTAGTGATGTATTTTAGGTGATTAACATTAATACAAGAAAAATGAATGAATAAATAAATATGCATTTTAAAAAAGAATAGCTTTTGTGCCTAATAAAGTTAAATGAATCAAAGATGCATTTATTGAGTGAATATTATAGCTTTGGCCTGTGATACATTCTTTAGGATATTTTTAATCCACAAAAGCATTTTGTGTTTCTGAAGGCTTTTAACGTAGCTATAAGTAAACAATTCAATGACAGATTAAACCGTGATATATCAAACGGAACTAATCATTCTTCTCTAAATACATTCAACATTTTCCTGCCTTCCAAGACTTGCACATAATATTCTTTTGCACCCATTCCTGCATATTCCAAAGTCTACTCTTCCTCCCATGCCGGTTCATGTCACCTTGTTCTGAGACATTCTTAGTCGCACCACTAAGTGTCCTTCTCCATAATGTCACAGCTCTTTGACTTATAAACCACACTTAGCATAGTATGTTTTACATAACAAATTTCCACATTGATTCTTCATATCTGACTGAAATCTCCTTAAGGATCAGAACTTAGGTACATGTAAATGCTGAGCAGTGTTTGATACCTAAAAAATACTCAATAATAATATTCCATCTTTCCCCTTTTCTTATTTCTTTTCTTTGCTCCCAACAGGGCTTTAAACTTAGTAGGTATGTTTAAGTAATCGATATTGAGTGACATAATCAGTCATCCTTATATTGGGTATGGCAGAAGCTTGAGAAGTAATATGGGGGAGAAAGATGGGAAGTGTAGTGATTAAATATCATTGCATAGAGAAAATTCAACTTTAGCTGGAATTTAAGGAAGAGGAGAGGCTATAATAGTGTGACTTGAGGAATAACAAACAAGATTTGTGAAAGTATGAATGCAAGAGGTTATTAGCACAGGTAACTGGAAGACCAGCATCTTTGAATGTTGCATTTGGGAAAGTCACTATAAATACAATTGGGAGATGGGGTGAGGTGCATGTCAGAGGAGTCTGACAGATGGGCATAGAGCTTTGAACAGGGAATTAATAGAAAGATACAGTAATTTATTGATCAGAAGAGAGAGAAAAAGAAGTTAGGATACTCAAGAAGCTTAATCTAGCAGGAGAGTATGGCACAGAATAATAAAAAGAATAGATTAGCCCCATAGTAATAAAGAATGAAATAGTGAGTTTCTAAATAAGGCCTACAGCCATTTAAATGGGGGATTTTAGAGATGAGTCTGAAATTCATGAGATAAATGAAATGTGAGATAAGCTTATCAGTAAGGACTCGGTAACAATATATAGAGCTGGGATTCCCTTTATTTCAAACTTACTATCATGTAAAAATTTTTAAGGGACAGATCCAGCATTGTGAAATCTTATTTTGCCAAGTTAAGAACATTAAAATAATAAAGCAACGCCTACCATTGCCAGGTTTTCATGAAAGAGAAGATACCTAAGCACTAAAAAGTAGTGAGGACTTTTCTGCATTCTCTGCTACAGGTGTTTGCTTGTGATTTTGGTTACCCTGAGTGACCCATGTACTCTCTGAAACTCACTCATCCTTCAGGACCACCTCCAGAACCACTTTTCCATCAAGTTTTTCATAAGTGTGTAGAAATAGAGCAATGTGCTTACTTGCCTTTTTGTGTGTATCACATTCTTTCTCATATTAAATTTATTTACTTGAATGATTGCTTCTTTTATTACAATGAAGATTCTTTAAGAACATTTACCTTAAATTATTCCTCATTGAGTAACTGGCACAAAATTGATACTCACTGGTTGAAAGAAGATGAAAAGGGTAGGCAGTAATGGAAGGGCTTATAATTTCAGAGCAGGAAGTGGGTAGTAGCACTAGAGAGATGGGAAGAGGAGCTGGTTTGCAGAGGAGGTGACATTTTTGATATGCTGGATTTCAAGATATGGATTAATAACTGGAATCACTGGGAACAGGAAGTATGATAATTTGAAGTATGAATGAAATTCTAGAAACCGCTACATTAAGTTATGATCTACAACTTAAGAGAGAATCATTGAAATAAATACTGTCTTGCTGACATGGGACTAAACAGAGAAGAAAATCAAATATTGAAATAAATACTCTCTTACTGGAGTAGGACTGAACAGAGAAGAAATCAAATTTTGGAGACTACCTGTATCCAGTAGAGAGAAAGATGAAGAGAAACTGATGGAAGATATGGGGGGGTGGGAGGGAAAACCAGCAAAAGTCATTGTCCTAGAAGCCATTGAAGGACTGGTTTCAAAGACTGGAGGTCAGTACTCAACTATTGAAGAGAGTTGCCCTTCATGATTTCTACATGCAACCCTGATAAACAAAATAAACAGTACCAAAACTGACTTCAAAGTCTGACTTATGACCACCATGAAGTTATGACCCTGAGAGAAAAAATCAAATAAGAATCCCTTACTTGTTGGGATGTTAAAAAAAAGAAACAGCTACACAAAAGCTACAAATTATAGAGTGGCTGCTTCACAATACTGTGTCAATGAAAATAGTTCATCAAGAAAGGTTAGATATAATTCTAGTTCAATGTACACTAATTTATTTTTCATTCCATTTTTAATGAATTCACATTAGAGAGGTTCTTTTGAAGTCATAATGTGTTATTTTGAATAATTCATTTCTGAACTTTAAAAATTAATAATATTTGCACAGGGCCATTTTATAATCACAATATGGTACTTCAAGATATGAATTATGATATAGTAACTCATAACTTGGGCATTTAAACAAGCACTCATTCTATGGCCTCTTTCTTAGCAAAGCAAAAGGTATGAATTATTATGTAATAACTAATGCTTTGTCACATATTATTACTTAATTATGGAGGAAGAGGAGAATTTCAACTAATTTCAGTCTTGAAAAATCTAACATTTTATCCTTAAAAAAAAAAAACTCAGTTGCTTATTTGACACAATTGAATCACTTTAAGTCTTTTTCCATTAAGACTACTCTAGTTTTGTTTTTTTTTTTTACGATTTTATTTACTTATTTGACAGAGAGAAACACACCTAGAGAAGGAACACAAGCAGGGGGAGTGAGAGAAGGGGAAGCAGGCCTCCCATCAATGTGGGGCTCCATCCCAGGACTCCAGGATCATGACCCCAGCTGAAGGCAGACGCTTAACAACTGAGCCACCCTGGTGCCCGTAGATTAACTTTTCATAGACCCTTGTCCTACTTCTTGCAAATCTCAGGAAATCTCCAATAGAGAAGTTGGAAATCCCAACACAGTTCTTTAGCCTATATTTTATGGAATCATTCATTTATATCCAAAAAATAAACTATATTACTTCAATAATTTTTCAATGTATTACAAATACAATGTATTTCAATGTATTACAAAATGAGGAAGAAATAAGGGAGGGAGGGAGAAAGAGAGGGAAGGTGGGAAAGGAACGATGGTCAGATAAAATATGAATTTCTATTAACTATGATGATTTTCTGATAGAATTTTTAAACAATAGAAAAACATCTTCAAGACAGTAAAAAATATACTTGTCTATAATCATTAGAAAAGAGTATATATATATATAAATATTTATATATAGTATATATATATATTTTTTTTTTCCAGAAAAGGACATAAATATTCTTTCAGGGCTAGATCTCAAATAGTCATCATTAAATGATGGTGAAAGTTTGCCTTGAAATTCAAAGCAATGAGATCATTTATTCAATGCTTTCTCTTGTTAGACAGATTTTTTTTTCTGTCCTTAAGAAGCTTACAGTATAGAAAGGAGAAAACAGAAAAGTAGGTATACTATAAGAGATAAATAGCAGGCAATAAAGTAACCTACATACCAAACAAATACTGTAAATTAGAAGGGCTATAATCTCCAGATACATCATTAAAGAATGATGTATTAAAAACTTGTGCAGTTTGTGTATTAGAAAAATGAATAAAAACTCTGAGGAAACAGGATCATGTACCTGTGGAGAAAGCCGCCATGCTACGTCCAGCTAATGCTAACTGATTGATTGGTCTATCTCTACTACGACCAATCATATCAGTCAATGAATTAATGTTTGAACTTTGTTACGTAAACGTTTTTGGAACTATTCTGTTCTTCTACTCTATCTACAATCTCCCTCTAATTTGCTGTTTTTATGGTATTTTTGTACCTTAAAGTTGGGAGTGTGAATATCAGTGACCTAAGGCTGGAGATCCATACATTCAAACTTTATGGAACCTTCTCAATCAATACAAAGAATTTTGGTGACACTAAGGAAACAGCAGGATAACACAGGGAGCAAAGCCATGCTTCAGAGCTGCTGACTTGCTTGACTTACCTTGAGGTTTTATGCTAAACCATTAACACCTTCTAACAAATCTTTCTCTCCTAGGGGATACATTGGCCTCTCATACTTCAGTTTAATGTTCCAGCAATGGCTATATAATCTGCCAGTATACCTCCAAAGTAGCAAAACAAGGTGAGTGTTTTCAATTACTATTTAAGATCTCTGATGATATAGCAGCTCAGTCTTGTTATCAGCCCTTGGTCTTTTTCAAGCTGGTTTAAACTCAGTTCATCCTGTTGTCCTGATTTTTGTATGTATATAAGAGCATATCCATATGGTTGTGAATTACCAGGACACAGTAAGAACCAGGATATATGTTTTTATATAATTTGTTACATAGTCAGGGATAATATCATTTGATTCAATAGGTTAATTTATAATGTAATTCTTATTAAAATAGGACTTTGAGGGCGCCTGGGTGGCTTAGTTGTTAAGCGTCTGCCTTCAGCTCAGGTCATGATCCCCGAGTCCTGGGATCCAGCCCCTTATCAGGCTCCCCGCCCAGCAGGGAGTCTGCTTTTCTCTCTCTTTCTCTCTCCCTCTGCCCCTCCTCACAGCTCTTTCTCTCTCTCTCTCTAATAAATAAGTAAATCCTTGGGGTGCCTGGGTGGCTCAGTCATTAAGCATCTGCTTTTGGCTCAGGTCATGATCCTGGAGTCCTGGGATCAAACCCCACATCGGAATCCCTGCTTTGTGGGATGTGTGCTTCTCCTCTCACTCTCCCTTCTTGTGTTCCCTCTCTAGTTATGTTTCTTTCTGTCAAATAAATAAATAAAAACTTAAATAAAATAAAATAGGACTTTGATATTAACTACTCAGTTAATGCTTTATAAAAGTTTTGTTTCAGTTAGATTATGCGATACAAAATAAATTCTGTGTTTTTCGGTAACACATATATCCAGGAAGAAGCCGTATATGCCCCTAGTCACAGATCTCTTCCTTGAACGATAGTTATTTTATCTAGAATATTCATAAATTATGTTTGAATTTTCATTTAGATAGAAATTTGAGAAATTAACATTATCAAGGTGATCATAACTTTGCTTAAAGTCCTACTCTTTCTGTGTTTCTAAATGCCTTAAAATAAAAGCTTTTTAAAGAATAAATTATTCATTTAATGAGAACAATAAATATAAGATGTTTCACTTCATAGAATGAGATAAATTCCTAATTAGTTTTCGGATTTGCTGAGGTCTGGATCTCATTTAATATTTCCTGGTTCTGAATGCAGTATAGTTTTACACATTCTAGTTAAAGAGCTATGACAAGGGGCTAAATACCACAGCAATAAGCAATTAAGAAAATTAATCTTTTTAAAAGAAAATAAGGGCAGAGCAGTGAGAGTTCACCTCAGAATGCCAAATATTGGATAAGGAAAGCAGATTACTAAAATTATATTAAAGTATGATCTTACAGTGTATAACAATATTTATTACTACCATATGTTTCTACCCTGTTCATTTAGCAAGATACATCACAGATGTCCCTATAAAATCCTCTTCAATCCACATACAAGATGGAACTCATGGCTGGACCCACGCTCCCTGTGAGAGCATTCCTGCTCCCAAACGTTGGAGAAAAGAACTTGTTTTCAAGGCACAGCAAAGTTACTTCTGCAGGCCTGGGGCAGACCAGACCAGTGGCATAGAGCCCAAAGCTGCTTCATCCCAATGTCTCCAGTTCCCAGCTGAGACAAACCGTTGTCTCCAAACTCCTTGAAACCGAACTGGGTGAACACTCTGAATGGTACAGTTTCTCTGAGAAACAAGTTAGCTCTCTGATCCACAAGGTAGAAAGTAAACTGGAAAAGCAAGAGGTGTTTGGTGACTCTCCAGGTATTTCTTGAACATGTAAAGAGAACAACTGAAATAAACAAAAATACAGTTTGTGTTGTTTTCTCTAAGTCTGTCCAGTTTCTTTTTTTGTGTTAGTTAAGTCTTTGTGGTTATTTTTCTGTCTTGTGTTTATCCCCTAACAATTATAACCTGGTAATTAACGCCCCTCTGAGAAGGAAAAAATAATTCTTGCCAGGAGTCTATCTTCTGTGTCTCAAAAAATAAAACTTAACAAAAAGTAAAATCCTAAATATGACTCGATTAGCAATTGCCAACATTTTTTGAAAATTTCTCCATAAAATGGGTTACTTCATAAGTGAGCATGCCATTTATTTTTGGAAAAGAGTACAGTAGCCTATATTCCTATAATCTAGCTGAAACTTAGCAAGGTGGTTTGTTACATCCTTATAAATGTCTGCCCTTTTAACATGCTGTAAATGCATTCTAAAATTTGTGCTAGGTTCTGGTTGTTATGGGGAAGAATTAATGCATTCTATTAAATTTAACTTTGGCTGAAACACTCTTACATCAGCTAAAGCTTAGAGCTGTAACTGGAGACTAGCTTCCACAGCAATTAAGGAATAAAATACCTGGCTTTTATAATCCATCTTTTATTCTGGGAAATGCCTATACTTAAATCAGTATGGCGTTAGAAAAGGACTTGTGACCACTGAATATTTAATGTCACCAAAATCCATCCGTATTCAGGGCTTTGACAAGCCCACTACTAGGTAGGTATTATCAAAACAAGCAAGACCCTTTCAATTAAGTGTATACTTCAACCGGTCAAGTGATTATACTGGATCTCTGCTCAGAAACTCCTCTACGCTTCACAACATACAGGATCAAAACAAATTCTTCAGCCTAGCTTGCTGGTCCAGTCCACCATCCCCTAAACCCAGACCCTGTATTTAGCCACCTTCATCTCTTTTCAGAAGTCGTGGTTTCTTCCTAGAATCCCCCCTTCTCTTTTATTTAGTTAAATCCTACCAGTTTCTACAAAGTCTATTTTAAATGCGATTTAGTCCAGGATCTCCCCAGCTAGAGTAAACCTTTGGGTCCTCCATGTAGCTCCTTTTCTAGTCCACCAGCTTCTGCTGCAGTCTATATGAGTGCTTACTTCTCCACTCACATATCTAAGATACTCAAAATCTATTCAACAGGAACAAAATTTGAAACATTTTCTCAGGTTTTCTCTATAGCTCAGTGCCTTGGAATATAACAGGTGTTTGATAAATATTTACAGATTTGAGATAAACAACAGACTGTACCTCCCCTAGACCCAGGTAAGAGGGACTGTTCCCCTGGGTAGATCTCGTGTTTTAGGGGTTCCCATATATCACAAACACATTAAAATACATTTAATGAAAAATTAAATGTATTTTAAAAAAACATGCAGATACTTTTATCATTAGGATCCATTCCTTAGGGTCGGCAAAGCACAACTCCCAGTGTTAAACATCTGCTCTGTATCTAATATAGCTCAGGCCCCACAGAAATTTTTTTTTCTGTGTCTCTCTGTGCAATGTCCTTAAAACAAGACAATAGTGTTACAGTAGCCTAAGCTTTGTAGGTTGTGCTGTAACCTGCAGCAGAAGCACTTAGGTTTATAGAAAAGATATATTAATTGAGATAAATTCTTCCTCTCAAAGAATATGAATATGGTAGACACTTGTATGGGAAGTATTGTTTCCTAGTACTGCCCATCAGCCTTTTTCTTGTTTTCCTTTGCACTAAAGTTAGTGACTTCCATGAATTAACATCGTGTTTATAATAGTTGGCACTCGAGAAATATTTTGTCATATTAAGAAACTCATATTACACTTATTACCCTAGAACACACAGTAAACACAATACTAATTATTTACATTGGCTATAAAATGATCATTGAACACTAAAATTAGAAATTATTTTATCTCAATGAAAATAGTAAGATTTAAATTAACATTGTAAAATATTAAATTGAAATTTTCAGCTTTGCTTAAATATTTTTATTGATATTCATGAATAACTTGTATTCTTAGTTTCAATTTAAGATTTATTTATTTATTTTAGTGAGTGAGCAGGGAGAGAGGCGAAGAGAAAAGGAGGGAGAGAATCCCAAAACAGGGCTTGATCCCAGGACCCCGAGATCAGGACCTAAGCCAAAATCAACAGTTGGAAGCTTAACTTACTGAGCCAACCAGGTGTCCGTTTCAACTTTAATCAATAATTTTAAATTGTTAGAGGAAAGCAAATGTTTGTAAATAGAGTAAATACTTTTAATTTTTTTTATTTTAACTTCTTTGTAAGTATATTTTTATGGAAATAGAGCAAAACAAAAATTCACACTTTATACTATTTAGCAGTGATTACAGTGGCAAAATTCAGAAGAATTTTTTGTCTGAATTTTTTCATTTTTAATTTCATAAAATATGCATTTAAGCCTAAAATACATAATATACATTACAAAATATTTGAAAACATTCAAATATTCATCATTTGAAAACATGTATAAGAAGCGCATATGTATAAAAATTACCCATAACTTAATCACTTACATTATTTAAAATTTAAATGACAAATGGCCAGTGTCTACTATTAGGGTTTTGGTGCATAACCCTCTAATCTCTCTGGTGTGTTTTCCTGAACATACACAGACATTTATTCATACCAGCATATACATATTTTTGAACAAAAAAAATGACTTTTAAAATATACTTTTTTTTTTTTTTTTGAAATATACACTCATCTGCCAACACAATACCTCCCAATTTCCAAAAGCAAAATTGCAAGGGACATTATGCAAAGAAAAAAGAACATCGTCTAACTGTTCTAACCTTCTGGAACAGTTTCAAAACATAGTCCTTTAATGCTAGATTCATCGGGTTTGTTTTCTCACTTTCTGAAATTCACCATAGTCCGTTTTCCTTTCTGGAACTGAACTCCGCTACTGATACACTTCCATACTAGCACCTGTCCCAGAATACTCGAGTCGGTTTTTTTTTTTTTTTTGGAAAAAAACTGAATATAGAAATTAACCCCTATTTTTGGAGCATCATAAATAGAAATCGTAAAATCGTCTAAGGAATTAAAAAAAAAAAAAATCAACCTCCTAGTAGTGGCCACTGACATTGCCTTATAAAGCCATAGGCTCCCATTAGATAATCAATAGACTTTTTAAAGAGAAATGGAAGAATGAAATCTCAGTTTTGAATGAAAAGGAGCAGTCATTTCCTAGTCTAAAACTCCGGCTTAAATTCAGGCAATGGTGAGACTTGGCCACAAAGCACAGCAGGGGGTAAGTGCGAGAAGAAGCAAATGACTAAGGTTCTCTGGCAGCCATAGCTTCCTTGGACCCTAGAAGAGAGAATGGCGTGGATCTGCGGACTGCTACTTCCCAAGAGAGGATTTCACCCTGAACTCCCTCCTGCATTTAATCAACTGTTTATGTTGTTTACTGCTCCAGCGCCGGGAACATTATCGCTTAATTAAATTGTTTCACTCTTTGACTATCATAAATGCCACTTCTCTTTAAAGCCATGTTTTACTTAGTTAAAGTTTGTTTTATCATCCGCAAAAAGGATTATTAAATTGAATGGGTGACTATTTCAGCTCAAGTTAGAATCAATAATATTTAGCTGGGCCTTAGGTGCTAAATTCTGAAACTCTGTGTTTTTCACTTCGCGGCAGCCCCATATCTAAACATCCCTGACGGGTCTCTCTTCTGTGTTCATCTATGATTTATGGCTGTTCTAGTAGGTGGGATGAAGCTTCAAGGCTTCTTGCAGTGTTTAAGCTTCTAATAATCAGAGGAGTTTTTCTTTCCTACTCTTTTTGAATGGAGACTGCCATTCTCAATTTCAGAAACTCATAAAAAATAGAATTTTAAAAAGCTCAGAGCATAATCTGTTTTCTGAAATAGTTAATATCTGACTTTTAGGGGGAAAATGGACTTCTAGAAAATATGCCCTCACATTTCATGTAAACCAAAATTACCTGAGGCCCTTGAATAAAGATTCTTAGCTGTTCCTTATGTCTTCATTATTCGAAGATAATCTGATGTGAGATGAAGTCTTTGAATGCTTTTAAGAGGTTTCAAACATTAAAATTTTTCCAGTAGCAAACTTTTCATTCATGAAACCATAACTCACTCTTTAAAGAATGGTGTTTCTATTTTCCTATTTAATTTACATAATGAAAATAGTTATAAATAACATTACCAGAGTACTTAATATCAAAGCCTAAATGATTATTGATTGCTTAAATACAGAGAAAGTTTGTCATTTACTCAGTATAAAAATTATTTTTCATTATGGTGGGCATGTTGGAAACCTATTAAATAGACAAAGTTTTACCAAAAGACATCACTCCAAGGGAGACCTATATTTTTAAAGAAAATAAATTTGAAATTTGAATTACCATTAACAACAGCAACAAAACATCACTCGATGACTAATTTGAGTTATTAAGGTGTATTTTGCCAGAAACCTTCTTTAGGAAATAAGGCACAAAAATTCAGTTTCTGTAGCTATATGTTATAATGTCAGGATCCCTTTTTGTTGTGCAATATTAACATTCTCAATAAAAAATTAATTGCTGTTTAATTGTATTAGGATTTATTTACTGAAAACAATGATATGAATGAAATCTGAAAAATCTTTACAGTGATTCCTCTTTAATGTTTTATATTTTCAAGTCACTCTGTCCATTCAAGTTCAATGTGAAAAGCAAATGAAAACACTACAAACATAATACTCTAATACTGAGTAAAACTAGACTGCGAAGTGTGTGTTTTAAACCAATACTTTAAACTCTTTTGAAATTTTAAAAATTAGAAAACAAAGCATTTACTTTTAATGACTTTGTAAGTCATGTAATGATTTTATATGCTTTGAACCTTTTATTCTTTTAACTAACCAACTTAATATCCAAAAGAATAACTTATCTAATTATTTTTATTTCTCTAAATGCTACTATGTAGGAAACTCCTAAAAATCTAATTATTTTTATTTATTTGAATGCTACTATGTAGGAAATTCCTAAAAATAATTCAAGCAGATATTCCAACTTGCCAAAAAATTAAAGTCTCGTATGAAAAATTTGGGCAAGTGTATGGAGAATTTGTCCTCCCCGCAAAACACTTCTAAAAAGAGACCGAGTTCCCAAATTATTGAACTCAATACTGAAACAGTTGACGACAGCATTTTAATTGTCATTAGTAAGGATTTACATCTAAAAAATCAGAAACACTTTAAGATTATTGACTTATACCAAGGGACGTTCAAAAATCTCCCCTTTATTCTCAAACTTCTATTTGTAGGAAAAGGAAATAACCTTTACTGTATAGTAGGTATAAAAGGAACCAGATGATTCATCTCTGTGAATCTGCTTGTTGAATTTGATGGATCATTCTTAAAAGCGACGTTGCTAATCTTCAGGTTTTCTTTTTTAGGTTATTCACAGATCAGTAGGTTTTCCAGCTAATACAGGTCTGATGCTCTTCTGTCTTCACACATGGTATTCATCATATCTTGACAAGAAAAGACCTTCAGTCTACAAATAACCTTCACTGAAGTAAGACATGTAAGTGGGTTTCTTTATGAAAGATAGATTTTATGGCTGAATAAAAAACAACTGTAGTTAAAAAGTGTCATTGCATGGCCTTATTTGAAAATGTTTCCTTCAAGGAACTTTAATGTTTGTTATTGAAACTACTAATAAGCCCCCCTCAAAAAAAAGAAAGAAAGTATTAAGTTACTTTATCATTAACAGCAAATGCAACAGGAAGGGTTGATCAGCTCTGTATTTTATCATTCTGAAGCGCTCAGCCTTTAAAATATTTAAGCATCCACATTAGTTCTTGTCAAACTAGCACAAAGCAGTGCATAATATGACCCACATGTAAGAGCAGAACAAGATAAGAGGTTACAGTCAGGGTGAAATTTCCACAATGGGATCGCCCTGTACTATAGATCATGGTTTGGCTTCCTGTTTCCAGACAATTACTAAATGAGGTTGAATGTTTTCTTTATGTTTTCACTTGGTCATGCCAAGGGAGAGAATCCAGTTTAGTTGATATTGAACTACCAGGGATGAAATAATAAATCTGAGGCATCCTACACACCCTGTATTATTTCATATGGCCAATTAGGAAAACAAAGTTGATCAAATTTCATGGTGTCAGAAAGCATGGTAATCTGGGTTCTCATGGTATAAATGACAGCTTTAAAGAAAGTATTAAGAACTATTAAGCTGGGCAAGGACCAAAATAATTTCTCACTGAGACTAAAGTGTCTGAAGAATCCCTTTGCATCTATCCTACTGTGTACCAATTGAAGGAATATTTAAGAGACAATTTCTTTAAATTCTGTTATTTGCCTTAACTATATTAGCAAAACCCTGCATAAAACAAAATTTATCAAAATATGATTATCAGTGAAATTAGTATGGGACATTTAAAAGCACAAAATTTTGACCCTACTATATGGGATGAGGGATAGTTAAGGAGGAAGGTGGTTGCCAGGAAGGGGTTAGACAATACTTAAAAAAAACAAATAAAAATCCTACCAAATCTTAAACCTCTCTCTTCCATAGACCTTCATTGCCCAGATATCCTGCCCTTGTTTGGCGTGTAATATGAACAAGGGCTTGGGGGGGGGGGGGAAAGTACTGTTAATGATATATAAGGAGATTTCACAGCAGTAGTTGTATATTTAATAAATCTATCCCAACTTTTAATGCAGCATTCATTCATTCATTCATTCACTCATTCCTAATTCATTCACCAAATACTGAATTCCTGACATATATGAGTTGTTAGAGAAACACTGGTCAGAAGAAAACCAAGGCCCTATCTTCAAGGAGCTTATATTATGATGAGAGAGAAAAATAATGAAGAAAAATTAAATGTGCAACAATGACAGGCTGTAATATGCAAAGCATAAAATAAATCAGATGTCATAATGAAACAAACAAACTAGTTAGGGCAGGTTTCTCTGAGTAGATGACACTTAAGCTAATACCTAGTTGGCTAATTATCTGAAAACAAGAAGAAAGGTGTTTCTTGCTGAGGAAGCAGCAAGTATTTGGAGAATTCTAGAAACTTAGAAATTTAGAAAAAGCAAATGCAACTGAGCACTTAATGACAAAGACAGGGTGCGCAAAATGAAATGGAAGCATCGACCCAAAAGTGTAGGTCTTATAGGCCTGGAAAGTGTCTGGATTTTATTCTAAAGTTATTAAGAACTGTAAGCAGTCTTTGATGGTACATGATAAGAGTAAGTCCGTTGACAAACACTAAAACTAGAAAGTGATTAAGAGAAAAAACAATTAAAGGTAAAAAAATATTTTTTAAAATATATATATACGTTGTGTGATCTAAAAAAAAAGTGAAAACCAGGGGCACTTGTTGGCTCAGTCTCTTGGGCGTCTGCCTTTAGCTCAGATAATGATTCCAGCATCCTGGGATTCAGCCCTGCTTGGCTGGGAGCTCGCTTCTCCCTTTCTCTCTATCCTCTGCTTGTGTTCTCTCACCTGCTTTCTATCTCAAATAAGTAAAAGTTTAAAAAAAAATTTTTTTAAGTGAAATCCAGACCTGTATCTTGGAAACTTTATAAATTATCCCTGGGACAAGTATCACTAATTTGTGACAGAAAAGTAATAATAATAGCAAACATTGGGCACATAACACTAATACACAAAACAGCAGTTTCAATAATATTCATATATGCTGTAAGACAAAAATGTGTAAACCTAAGCATTCCAAGACAGAGTTTTGTTATAATCACAGCATTGATAAAACAATTGAAATTCTACATTCAAAGGAATGAAACTAGATGAGAGCACAACATAGTGTATGCAGTCTCTTTATTTGTTTTGAACTGTTAAATGAATTTTTTAAATCACTGCTTTCATTAACAGTTACTTACCATTAATATTTTATTCCTACTGTAATGCCAGAATAAAATGGTGTTTACTTTCTACACTACTTAATAAATATTTGGGTGTCTATATCTGTATCCAACATCTAAAGTGAAGAATTTAATGCAATAACATCTTTCAGGTGTAGATTAGCTTGCCATAGGATTATTACAAATTTATACAAATTCTTACAGAAATATCACAGTAGTATGTTTTTACATGTGCAGGAGGATCTGAGAAAACCAGCATTCAGGAAAGTGGGTGAAATAATAGATATTTAAACACTTGAATATAAAATAATATTACAGATATGATATTGATATTATAAAGTACTTTTGTGACAAGCAAATGCTAAGGGCATAATGATTTGGATCTCCTTCTAGAGTAACCTTACCTGTCCTACTCTTCTGATTCTGCTTGCCACAGCTCTTTCTATTTTGAAGAAAGTACAATCGTACTCACCTTTCCCCGTATGTTGTTCAAGACAAGCCTCCACAGGGAAAACTTCTGTTCCCATTCTACTTTGAGGTCCTAGAGATGGCCCAAGCTCTGGGACATTCCACTACTACTCTCATTGTTTATATGCTCACCCATTCAAAAGTTCTTTAGTAAGCACTTACTACATACCGAGCACTGTCCTAGATGTCTGATATTCATCAGTCAACCAAACAACAAAAGGCAGCTGCTTTCAGAGAGTTTCCTGTCTGCCCATAAGAGACAAATGTTAAATGTTAGCCAAATTAAATAATTAAGTTATAGAGTAGTTTAGAAATAATAAATGTGCTGGAAGAAAGACCAGGCAGAGCAAGATAAGGGAGATCCAGGAGAGAGGCATGGAGTGGGTTACGATTTTAAGTAGAATGACCAGCCTGAGCCTCCTTGGAAGCGTGACTTCTAAGCAAAGACTTACCTGGAAATTGGTGAGAGTTTTGCCAAACATCTGAGGGGACAGCACCGCAAGGCAGGCCCCAAGGAAAGTAGGGCTGGTGTTTTGGAAGAACAGCGGACAGCTTGAGCGGCAGCCACACCATGAGCGGGGGAGAGAGTCATTTCTTACTCTCTGGTGCCCATGAAGTGGAACCCCAGGATTTTAATAAAGGAAAAACTTAGAGCGGCCGCATGGAAGGAAGGAAGGAATGGTGATTGGGAAACTTATTTTGAACTTGCATGTTGACAGCAAGCATGCTGTTTTAGTTAGAATTTTTGTCACAGGACGCCTGGGTGGCTCAGTTGGTTAGGCGACTGCCCTCAGCTCAGGTCATGATCCTGGAGACCCGGGGTCAAGTCCCACATTGGGCTCCCTGCTCGGCAAGAAGCCTGCTTCTCCCTCTCTCACTCGCCCTGTTTGTATTCCTCCTCTAGCTGTGTTTCCCTCTGTCAAATAAATAAAATCTTTAAAAAAAAAAAAAAGAATTTTTGTCACAAATCAATAAAGATATTCTAGAGATTATTTATTCAAAGTTCCTATTTTTTATTATTATCATTCTTTAAGGATGGTCACATCACTACCTCCCCAGCTACCCAGAAGTACTCAGGCTTTAGTTCAGAGTCTTTCTGAGGACTGTGGCTCTATGTGATGAGCAAACACTGGTCATGAGACAATGACAGAGTCTCTCCTTGACTAACTTCGAACTGGATCCTGGAAGAGTGTTTTCAACCACGTCTTCAACTTTTGGCCTTCCTTATTCACCTCTGCCTGGTCCAGTTTTAGCAAGGATCCTGAGAAGATGGTTTAACCAGAATTCCTCATCCTCCAGATCCAATCACTCTTGAGAGCAAATCAGGTTCTTCATCCTCCACTCTCCCCTCGTGATGTCTGATCACACTAACCTGCCTTCAGCAAGTATCCTGTGAGTTAGCCAGAGTCCTGCCTTCCCTAGACAATTCCTCTGAGTCATTTTCCATCCATTGACCCCTTCCTGCTCCTTGACTATAAATCCCTCTTTTCCTTGTTGTGGTCAGAGTTGAGTCCATTCTCGCTCCCCTAATGCAAGACCCCTTTGCTTCCATCATGATGACACCCCCCCCTTGGATAAAATCTGCTTTGCTGTTTTTCATCAAGTGTCTTAAATAATTGTTTCTTTACCAGCAGCTCAAGTGACCGGGAAGCACAAGAAGCTGACCAAATGCTAGAACAAAAAGATGCATAGTAATCACTAGAAAAAACATGGTAAATCCAAGAGAAAATACACGTTTTTTTAAAAAAAAGTGCATTTGGGCCCATCAACTGTCAAAATGACAAAAACAACTAAAGAGAAACCATGAAAATAAAATCTTATGTATAAAACAATCTGTCTCGTCTATCAATGGGCAACACTTTATTTTGATTTTCTTAATTAACTTTACCCATTACAGCCAATTTTGGGAGGAAAAGCGTTGCTGGGTTTCAATATTTTTAAACAAAGGGGAAATTTTTTCATAAACTGTCGACTTGAAATACTCCAAGAGAAAGTAGATCATTCCATGAAGCAAAGTGTTTTTCTCAACAAACCAACAATATGTGTTTATTGCATTGGAGCCCAGGACCACCACATACGATTACAGTAAAAGCTCTGCATTATTTCCATCTGGCAATGAGAACACAAGATGTTGTATAAACTACCAGAAGAGCTCTATTTCATTGTAATTAAAATTTAGTGTTACACTTAAGCAATAAGGCAACTCCAGGAGATGTGATTATCATGAGATAATGACCTTGGGGTGTTGCAAGGCATACAAGGAACCAAATGCCTCCGATCCTCTAGGGGGCAAGATTATTTCTACATAACAATCTCCACCTCCTCCCACTTACCCTCCCTTGCCCCTGAAGCTGTACGATCAGTGAAAGAGGAAAGCTAGGGATTAAGAGCTCCAATATGATTTCTGCAAGAAGAGGGCATTGGGGGACTGGTATATGACAAGGTTGGCATTGTAGAATGCTGAAGCAGCACTTTCAAATGAGTTGCGTTGTTGTGCCATAATTATGCAATGGCTTTAGAATTCTCTGGACACATATAGCTGTCAGTGATGTCATAGGCATGTAAGTAATCCCCAGCAAGGGCACAGATCTAACCTTTTCTCCCTGTTTTGGTTTTGTGATTTCCATTTCATAATAGCAATAAGATATGACAGGTGGTGCAGTTCTTGCAGGTTTATTGTACTTCTTGTGTGGTTGAAGCCACTCAGCCTTTGGCCCAAACCTCTCAAGACATCTGAGATGTATAATAATCCACCCCCCTCCAAATGCAATGCCTGTCATGTCATATTGCTTAATTGCTTTGTACTTACCAAATAATTCTTTTTTAAAATGAATGCAGATAACAGTGCCTCCTTTACAGTTTATCCTTCTGGAAACCACTTCTGCAATGGGATAATAAGAAATAATTTCTACTCTACTGGATGAAGGACTAACCCATTATGTTACTATTATAAACCTTAAACTGAAAGGTCACTTAAAATTATAGAAAATGTTGATATTTTCTAACAGTTTGTTGGAGAAGAAAATGATAAACTAAAATTCAAGATGTTAATAGAAGACTATGCTCAATGACAGCTCATATGTTGAGGAGGCAAGTACTTCAATCATTCAAGAATATCTCAGAGTTTTCTATGTCAAAGACGTGAAAGTGAAAACTTAATTTGTAAACAACACTTGTAATAAGAGAGCTAGGGGAATCAAGACAAAAGTATAAAGGGCATCTTTGGAACATTGAGGACAGTATATTTAAATAATAGTATAGAAAGAATTTGTATGTGTAAATATATACATGTACCTGTAAAATGACATGATACGTGAACAAACTGAAGTGATAAAAGAGTAAAGACCTGAAATATTGGGTATTTTTTTTCTGAGCATGGGAGAAATTACTAAGTAAGAATGAAATTTAGAGTTTCTTTGTCCTCTATGTCATTTTACCTGTGCATAGCCATGTCCCAGTAAACACCCTAAACTCTCCACTTAAGACAGAATAATTTTCATTTTGGTTAAGGCTGGATCAAAGATCACAGTAGCAAATGAATCTAGAATACTTTGGGGTGAGCCTATGTATTCTTGAAATTCAAAAAATACTGTGAAAAGATTGATTCACACTGCAAAAATGTATGTCAATAAACATGATATATTTATACAGACCAATGAATACAACTCTGCAACAAAGCTCTCCAAATTAATGACTATAGTCTAGGTGATGGAGATACATGACAAAATAATAAATTACATTATGGGGTCCCAGTCCTGCTGCCTGCTCTCAATGCCATACCCTCCAGTTACCCCAGTCATTTTAGTCAAGGGAGAACATGTGCGAAGCTCCAAGGATGGTGGCAAGAGAGGGCTCACTACTGACTCTGGGTCCAGCCCACTCCACACTGTCTCTCATTCACCCTTTCTCTGGAAGACCAACTTGGAACTTTGGATCCCATCCCTTAATTAACAAACCCTATAACTTTGGCCAAGGTCATTTAACTTTTCTTGATCTAAATTCCAGATGTTAAAAAAGAGATGGCAACACCAGCCCTAGCACAGAATTTAGGGGAAAACAAGTGAAATAGGGTAGGAAGAAATGGTTTATAATTTAAAGTCTCGTCAAAGCTGTTTCCGACATGGTGGTAGTGGTTGTTTTTACCATTACACTTCTGCACTTGATTGAACCTGGAAAATGGGTGATAAACACATTTAGGCACAATGTGGGGAAAATACTGAACTTAAAGGAGTAAAAGGAGGAGGGGCTAAAATAGTATCCACATTCTTATTTCTAAAAGTGTCAGGTAGGGGAATGGAAAAGAACATTTTAAAGTCATTACAGTAAGACAAATCTCCAAAAAGATACACATAAGAAAAATCTGGTTGCTAAATTTCATCTCTGTAGGAGGGCATTTGTTACTTCTTAATGTTGGCCTCTTCCATGACACCCACCTTAACTGAAAAGGAGGTAACAAATTTCTCTTTGTATTATTACCCTGCATCAGTCACTCACTATTAGACTGTTTCTTTACCTATCAACATTTTGCTATTTTCATTATTCACTATAATACTGGCCCAACTTGTAGAATCTGTTGTATGTTCAGATCAATTCTATCTTATGTTATTAACTACAGAGGGGGGAAAAAAAAACTTGACATAGATCATTATAATATATTAATGTTTTTGATGGTAAGGAAAAAAGCTTTCACTTAAAAATTTGTTTATAAATACTGTTATTTAGGAAAACTACATGTACTGCACTACAACTTAAACACTTACTTGTTTTTCCTCCTATATATGCAAAGAAGCCTTTCTTGATTTATATTACAATTATATTTTTGTACTGAGTATAATTACTTGTTCTTTCTGTTGTATGCAATTTTTATCTACCACTAGAAATATTTTTAGAAGGAATATAAATGATAAGTGGTAATTTTATTTCAAATTCCTTGTTTAAGAAACATTCTGACCATGAAGTAAAAGAACACACTCCACTTTGTCTGACATAGGTAGATTAGCTAATCATAATTTGGGAATAGATTTTGGTGAAGGTGAATGTTTTCTTCCATTCCCTCTCTCTCTCTGTCTCTTTTTAAGATTGTGTTTGTTTGTTTGTTTGTTTGTTTGTGTGTGTGTGTGTGTGTTTGTTTGAGAGAGAGTGAGCAGGGATAGGGGAAAAGGGAGAGGGAAGGGATAGAATCTGGAAACTAACACTCCATTGAGCTCAGAGTCAGACTCAGGGCTCAATCCCAGGATCCCATGTCATAACCTGAGCCAAAACCAAGAACCTGATCCCCCATTCCCTCTCTTAATATATTTTTTCACTATCAATAAAGAGTTTGACTCTCATTTGAGTTCCTAAAATGGTTTCCTTTGTTTTTCTTTCTTTTCTGGGGGGGGGGGGGAACCTGGATTTTTAAATCAAGCCTGCCAAGACAAAGTAAAATTAGAATTCTAATTAATGAAGACAATTTGGAAAGCAAACTAGTATAATTCCAACTTTTTCAAATCTTTTCTTGTCAATTTCCTCTATGGAGATAAGAGGCACCAAGATGGAGTTTTTCCTAAATCAAGTACACCCTTAGCAGGAATTATTTATTCACTCCTAGGAACTATTCAAACACAGTCATTTCTGATATCCACCCAAGGAAATAAGCAGGATGATTTTTATACAGATTAAATTTCTATTGCCCAAAGAAGCCAGGTGAACCTGATCTAGACAAGTAGTAACCAACACATGCCTGCTGACTATCTATCTATCTATCTATCTATCTATCTATCTATCTATCATCTATCTATCTATCCTTTTCAATGCTATCTGGATAAGACACTGTTTAGAATGTGACAATTCATTCAGGCAGGAAAGCCACAACCCAGGCTCATTCTACCTGGTCTGTCAACAACCCAACACATGTTCAAGCCCTTATCACGTCCACAGGTGATTGCGACTTCTCGGTTGATGACCATGGTCATGGTGTTGCACGCAGTTTTGTTACTCATGTTGCTGTTTCGTGGTTAATCATGTCTCAGTAATGCTTGAAATTACTATGCTTTCTAGAACGCTCAATTCTTTCATGCACTTTCCAAACACTTTCATACACACATTCTGATCTTTTCATTCAATATTTCATACCACTGGTTCCCATTTTCTATCCCACATCTAATATGGTGACAGGTAATAATTACACATTTGTCATGGAATAAGAAGTTCTTCAAAGATTTCCCAAGAATCCTCATAATAGCTGCTTGAAACTTCGTTATATTCTCTGGCATGGGACAGGGTTAGTAGTGTGAAACTTCTTAAGTGTCCATCTGTTTAGTAACTTTTTAAGGATCAAAGATCATTCAGATATATTTCTTTTACTTTCTTGGATTCAAATTATGAAATGTGAGGGCTTCAACTCTAGAAATATCTTTACACTTTGAGGTCTTGTCCTTGTTTTGCATTCTACTTCATAATAAATCTTGATGGCTACTATGAATTCTAACAGCATAAGACTTTTAGGCAGGGGCATTTAGGACATTTAGGAGATCTAAATAGGGTTGCCACTATGAGGACAGGTGCTAGTCCATATTTACCTTTCCATTGGAACGGCACTTGGCATATAAAAAGCTAAGTATTGTGACCATGCTCACTGTTTACAATGAAAACAGAAGTGGATTTAAGCCCCATTTCCCCTGAGTGACTTGTTCATCTTTGTCAGCCAGAATTAGACAGAAATCTTTCTAGGTTCTGAATGTGAGAAGGGCTTCTAATTAAAAAAAAACAAACAAAAAAACAGTTCAATAGCAACACTGTTTTTCCTCTACTTTAAGATATTTTCTATGGACAATAATAGAGTAAATCTATCATGAAAGGACGTCATTAGTTATTACCCTAGTATCTTTCATTCTCAAGATCTATAGTTGGCATGCGTTGATTCACATATGTAGTCATTAACAACCACAGACTGAGAACTTAGAGATGCTTTAGGGCTGTAATGAGCAGAAGATCCCATCCGAGCTCTGTAGAAGATTTTCTTTCTGCATGATTTCTTCTATGTCATGAAGTGGTTAACTTTTCATAGACAGCTTCATTATGTAATGTAAAATACAAATAAATAAAGCCTAGAAAAGGAAGTGGTAGAAACAAACAAATACTCTCAAAAAATTCCAGCAGATGAAAATGACACAGATCACAAAACATTTTAATAGAATTAAAGTAATCAAGTACCACAAACAAAATATATTCTCTGTTATCCCAGGCATTGACAGAGCAGCAACTGCAAAAGTCAATGCACCTATAAACCCAAGACATTTTTTAAACAACTGCGTAAAACTCAAGTCTCACTGAGTCATGAGTCAGATTGCTGGCAAAAAAAAAAAAAAAAAAAAAAATTGGCAGGCTTGGGTTGCATCTCCTTTGACTGCTCTTCAATTTTGCAAACTGAAAAAGTCACACAGATAAGCAGAGAGACAGTCAGTATATCACCAAATTCACAGATTTTGTTATTAGTATCTAAAAAATTGGGAACGGATCTAAAGGTGATTCAAAAGCAGGAGATAATTTCAACAATGCTGACTTGAGCACCTACTATGTACTAGTGGCTGCTTTACTAGTATCTGATTCAGCACTTTGAGTTCCGTGGAAATTGCAACTTCGAAGTCCTCACCTTCAGCTCAGAGAACCAGGTCAGTCCAAAATGAAGCTCTACTTACATAAATGAGTTCCTTGTTTGCCTTGCTGAAGGGAATGAGCTGATCAGAATCAGCCTAGTGACAAATCCCAAAGTTTCTTGATGAGATCAGATCATAGAGTTCCAGTAAATGAGCACATACCAGATGCAGTACCTGCTGAATCTTCAGTATTCAGACTCTTGTCCATTGTCAGCAGAAGAAAATGACCTTCCAGAAAGCTGCTTAAACTAAGGCTCCTGGACTTTAATTGAGGCTGTGACTAGATCCCGAAGTTTTGAATCTCTGCTCCAGTACTTAACACCAAGGCTCTGTGCCCTCTTTGAATTCATGAATTCATTTATTAACCGTGGAGAAGTTTTAATACACCAAAAAAGTCCAAAAAGACTTCTTCATGCTGCATTCTAATGTTCTCCCGGCTCCCTTTGCTGGAGCCCCTAATTTAGAGATGCAAGTTAGCAGAGGCTAAATCACATTCTTCATTGGCTCTGCTCCCAACAGGAGGTGTGGGTTCCTGTCGACATCTTAAAGTTGCTTCCTTGGTTCAAAGAACTTCACCAAAGAAGGGGAAGAATATTGAAAATTACATGTAGAATACATTCTAATGAGGTGAATTCATTCAGAGATTATGATATGCTTCTTCTTTTTCTTTTTAATATTTTTTCCTTTTTTAATTCCAGTATAATTAATATGGCAGTGTTTTATTGGTTTCAGATATTCTATATGGCGATTCAACAATTCTACGTACTAGTACTTACCACAGTAAGTATTCTGATTTTTGCCTCATATAGTTCTAGCTAATTTAATCTGAACTTGTTATCCAGCAAAAGCTTGTTCCTTTGTATATATGCATTATATATGTATTATTTAAACAATATATTTATAATATATATGTATAAAACAATTGGTGAATCTCAGTAAAGCATATATGGATGTTCTTTATAATTTTGTATTTGCCTATATGTTTCAAATTATACCAAAGTTAAAAGTTAGCAATACTGGGGCGCCTGGGTGGCTTAGTTGGTTAAGCGACTGCCTTCGGCTCAGGTCATGATCCTGGAGACCCAGGATCGAGTCCCACATCGGGCTCCCTGCTCGGTAGGAAGCCTGCTTCTCCCTCTCTCACTCCCCCTGCTTGTGTTCCCTCTCTGGCTGTGTTTCTCTCTGTCAAATAAATAAAATCTTAAAAAAAAAAAAAGTTAGCAATACTAAAAGTAATGCATGATCCTGAATTGGATGCTAGACCAGAGGAAAAATTTTGCCCTGAAGGAAGGCAATTGCTGAAATTTGAGTAAGGTCTGTACTTTAGAAAACAGTACTATATCAACATTAATTTCTTGATCTCAATAATAGTGCTATATTTATATTCTTCTTCTTAAGAAATATTTAGAGGTAAAATGGATGCTGTCTCCACGTCATTCTCAAATACTTTAGAAATGCACGCATACACGTACTCATACACAGATGTGACAAAATGTTAAAAATTGGTGTTTCTGGGTGAAAGGTATACTGAACTCTTTTTGGGATTTGTACAACTTTTCTGTGAGTAGAAATTATTTAAAAATAAAATCTAAGTATATAAATGTGTATATATTTAAGTCAGTCTCTTGCTTAAAAGTAGTTTGAAAATACAACATAGTCATACTCATGTCTCAGATAAGCTTCACCTGATGCCGATTTACCATTATGAAAATTTTGAAATCCCTCTTTCCATTTCCCAAAATGAAAATAATTGCCATTATGATTTTCTATTTGTCACAGAGTAGTAATGTTTGCACAAAAGGCAAAAATATTAAACTTCCACAGTTGCTAGATGGATTTCCAAACCATATAATGTTTGTTGTGCCTATGTTAAGAAGGCAGTTTACAATTACCCCTCTCAAAATCCTAAGCTTCTTTCAGTGTTCTTTTTGTTGTGAGGAAAAAGGGAAAGCATGGCAATGTTGTGTACTGTTGTGGAAGAGTCTATTGTATGTCCCAACGTACTTGATAGGAAATTTCCCCCAATTTGTGAAAACTTTTAGGAAGTCCAAGTATCTCAGTTATAATCTGAATAAGTAGCTTTTCAATGCAAAATGGTTTAAACTCTGTAAGTACTCTAGAGGGACAATGGATGTCTTTGGAGAATATGAGACCTAAGTCCCACGGCAGTATTCTAGTGTTTCATACCCTGAGGCTCCACTCACTTAATTTCTCTGATAGTTTCCTCTTACCTTATTCTCAGTTTACAAGGCTGCTGATGGGGTAAGGATGGAATCAGCTGGAATAACAAAGGCAAATAAATCACTGCAGGAGAAAACAATATGCATGTTAACAGCCGAGATTATTTATTGACAACAACCCTATGAGGAATAAGCTCATGACTACAGCCTCTACTTTAAAACTTGGTTCTACAAAGAGCTTTAAATAATGTTTCTGGAGAAGCAGAAAAGTTAATGTCAAACATTTTACTTTGGGGGATTCAAATGTTGATAGCCCTTGAAACCTTTTGCTTGCAAACAAGAAGAAAGTTTCATCCAGTCACATCCCTGAAGCTCTATGAAGTCCAAACAAATCAGTAAAAACTTCTCTCAGTGAACCTTAATCCTAGAGATCACTGAAAAGTCCTGGCTCATAGGCCAAAGATCTTGGTTGGATACTTGCATCTGCAAAAAGGTGAGCTCTATAAACAATTACTAATGACTTCTGAACTTGGTACCAGAAGATGCCAGAAGGACCTTTCCATCCAAAAAGACGCTGCCCGATAAGTTGTAATAAGGGAAAGACAAGGAAGCATAAGATGGTCTACAAAGTTCCTGTGTCTTGTTTTCTGTCTGAATATGGAATGCATGCTTAGACATTAATATACAAATACTATGTCTATCAAAAATAAGGATATCCCCTCTTTTTGTAATTGGATGTTGTCGCTGGCCTCCACGCAGGTTGAGGATGTTGGCTTCTTCAGAAGCAGCCATTGGGTCATGACCACTGAATGCCCTAGAATGGGGGGGGGGGGCGGGATTGTGAAGACTTCACAAAAATGAAAAATACCCCAGCGACATAAAGCTGAAGAAACCATGTGAGTCTTACTCATTGGTCTGTACCACTTGGAACAGCAAACAAAAGGGATATTTTTGAAAACCCCCTTGGATAATTTCTGCCTTCTAGAATCCTGACTGTTTTGTCTCACACTGCCTTGAGAAAGAATCCAGTAATTGGGTAAGAGAAAGGATTCTCCCCTGATCTTTTCAAAACTCCTTAAAAGGCATATTTCTCACCAAGGATGCTGAGAACGTATTGCAAACCGATGCCAGGAGTCATTGCTCAGAGATTTACATATTACAAATGGAATCAACAGCCCTAAGGAGGATATTGGTGTTTGCACTGCAGAGACATGCCACCTGCTGCGTCTCTAGCTTCCTAAAAGCTGCAGTAGAAATGCACGCATGTAGTTTCCACAGAATGCTCCAATGGCACTTTTGGACAGGCGTTAAAGTGGACATGAGAAAACCCATTCAGCACTGAGATGGTATTCCCCGCGTGTCTGAAAGTCAGGAAGTGATATCAAATAAAATATAAGACCATGACATTGATGTTGCATATCGTCAGAGACAACTCCCATAAGCACCTACCAAAAAAACCCTTGACCCTTGACCTCTTTCTTTTCTGCCAAGCTGCTTACCATTCCCTAGAATTACATCAGGTGTTTGTTACCTCGCAAACTGCCTCCCTGCTCCCCTAGATAACAAGCGCCATGAGGACTTATCCTTTTGGCTGTAGCAGCCACAGCATGAGAACATGCTTGATCCACGACAGATGCTCAGAAAGTGTCTTTGGAACAAATGAACGATGGGATACCCTCAACAATATGACAGTTAAACACAGAACCTGAGTGCACCGGAAGATGGGTAAGTAAGTTCAGACATTCAGGTATCTGTCTTGCGTGTGAAGTTCACATCTGTGCTCTACTCGTGCGCTCCAGTACGCAGATCACAGAAGCTATGCCAGAAGAGCTCATCTTAAAGTGAACCTCAGGACCCTGAGAGGAGGCTCCACAATGCTACTGCATTTACAACAGAACACACCCAAATTGCAGGCTACTGGTGAAGGCATGGTTAAAGTGATGCTAGTCAATAAATCAATGAAGATGTCTTCCAAAACACCATTTCCCAGTGCCCTGCACTGGAGTGTTGAAATCAGTGTGAGCACTTCCAAATTATGGTATAAATGTTCCTAGAAGTTGCATTGAGAACGTGCAGTCTAGTTTTACATGGGACTGAAAAAAATAAATAAATAATGAGCACACCCTTTAAAATCTTCTGTTCTATAAGGAAATGTCATGGAGGAATGCCTCTTGGAGAAGAATATTCTTCAGTCTTTATTTAAGTGTAACCTTTACTAAAACAGATATAGGTATAGACCCTCGGAGAACTTTGTATCTATCAGACTCAATGTTTAGAGAAAAATTCTAAAACAGCATTCACCCCTGAGTAGCTCAACCCTATGAGCCACAGAGAGTCTGATAAAGCCTAAAAAACAAGGAGCTAGAAAAAGGTTTCTGATCCATGGTACATTTTAGAGTATTCTAAACAGTAATGTTCTACTCTAAGAGTATGATTTATAGTCCTCCCTAAATCTGGTCTCCAGAGCTGACTTAGGCTAATTTCTAGATCCTACTGCATCTACTTAGATCTTATTCCTCATATATTTTGAATGCTAAATGCAAAACATGTACACTATTGGTGGCTATATTTTAGGTGGGGAATGCAATTCTTCCCCATAGTGGCAATACAGCATCCTCTCTGTTATAAATATCTTCACTTCAATGAGAAAAGATGATGAAATTCTTTTTGAAGACTCTCAAAGGGCTTGCAGATTTTTAAAAATATTACCACCACTTTGTTTGGAAGAAATACAGTTTGGTCGTAAAACCATCATTTGTGATTGGATTTATGGACATGACACGCATTTGCATGCTGTGTGTGAAAACCCTGCACCAAAGAGTGGTTTCAAACAAGGATACTGTTGCTTCTCAGGATTCTCTCATCTGTATTATCATTAACAAATTCCAAGTTCCCCCACCTGTTGAAAATAAATGTAATGCAAGAAATCTTCCCTTACATAGACATAATCTATCAGCTTCAAAATTCCTCTTGCCTGCATGGAAATTTTCCCAATGAGAAGGGGAGATTCCTTTTTATTTTGGCCCCAAAGCTTTCTCTTTTAATGTCAGATCAAGAGAAGAGCATTCTTCCTTTTTCAGTTGTTCTTTTGGTGCCATGCTAAGCCCTTATGATCTAGCTGTACCTTGTGCAGAACACTTTATCATTGGGTATAGATCTTAGGAATGCATTAAGAAAATAATTGTTTTACTGAATCTCATTCATTTATATACAATCCTGATGAAGCACAAGAAACTGTTTGAGTATTCAATTTCTCTTTAAAGAAAGAAGCTGCCTTAAAGAAACTTACTTTATGTTCCTATACTATAAAGTAGAAGGAAATGGGCGCCTGGGTGGCACAGTTGGTTAAGCAACTGCCTTCGGCTCAGGTCATGATCCCGGAGATCAGGGATCAAGCCCCACATTGGGCTCCCCGCTCGGCAGGAAGCCTGCTTCTCCCTCTCTCACTCCCCCTGCTTATGTTTCCTCTCTGGCTGTGTTTCTCTCTGTCAAATAAATAAATAAAATCTTTGAAAAAAAAAGTAGAAGAAAATAAGGGTTAAGTCAAGGTACATGTGATATTTTATGACAAAAACATATCAAGGGAAAATTAATTAAGAGTTGGGAGACCTCGTTAGCTTCCTGATAAGTTGTCATTTTTGTTTGATTTGAATGATTGGTAGGATTTTGATAAGTGGAAAATCAGGGGGAAGTGGAAGGCTCTTACTTCCTGACTCAAATTCAGGGGTGGGCTCAGATCAAAATTTCTTAAAAGTAAGTGCTTCGGATTGATACTGGAGATGGGAAATGAAGCCCAAGGTTTAATGTACACTTCTCAATAACCACAGTAAGGCAACCATTAGTAATTTAGTGATTGACCTAATCACTTGCAGTGAAATAGTCTCCATAGATGTGATCCCTATTTTAAATATCCAGTGTTTGCATGCAGAGAAAGTATAAGTTAAACTTTCACATTTTGAACATTTTTTACTGTACGCCTTCCGAGAAACGGGAATTCCTGTCTGAAATACTATGAATGAGACTACATGCGGTAGGCTCACTCCACACAAAAAGAGAGCAGCATTATCACAGCAGCAGCGGCTCGAGCCCCAGTGTTTTATTCTATCAATAGGAAAATCCTTGATGTGCTATTGAATATACAGTTATCTTGACAGCCATCTTCATGTAATATTCAAGATAGCTTTTACAAAGTCTCAGTTATAATATTAGCTTGAGATCTAATGCTTGCTCTTTATTTAAGGGATGATTAACTTGATTTGATGCTTTCTCTGCTATGAGCCAATTCAGACTCAGAATTCTCCTGGGCAGATTTCACTGTCTTTAACTGACCGTAAATGTAAGATGTTCTTAGCCAAAACCCTATTCTTATCAATTACTGTTCTACACCACCAGTTTTACCCTGATTTAACTCAAGAGCTATTTTCATCAGCTTTCCACCATGAATAGGGCCTGACCTCTGAAATATTATAGCCACTACATTCCTATCATCCCATTTTAAACAAACGTAAGAAAGAACTCACTTAAACACTCTTATCTTGGTCCAAATGAAATGTTTAAAAAAACTATTCTATGACATTAACTGTCTCAAAACCCTTTTACTATTGCCAGTCTTCAAGATTCTTGAGATAGAGTTTACCCAATTGAAATTTATTTGAGAAAGAAGATAGGAGGGAAAAAGGAAGGAAGGAAGGAAGGAAAGGAAAGGAGGGGAAAGGGAGGGAAAGAAAGAAAGAAATTGAGCACTTATAAGCTCCAGAAATAGAATCCAAAAGGATTCCCCCTTCTCTGGTTTTAAGAAGTAGGATTACAAGTTCTAGATTTAAGAATCAAGTGGTATACTTCTAGGTCATTTCATATTGTGGGTTGTAGATACAACATTTATAAATAAGAAGGACTTACATTACTACTGAGGAATCTGGACTCGATGAACTGAGGGCCCCACATATATAAGTCATGGTCCTGGTAGGAACAGATGGCTCACCAGCCATTGAGAAGAAAGTTCAATAAAGTATTTACAAAGCTGTGGGCAGAATGCAGGGAAGGCATGGGGAGAATGCAGTACCAGGGACTGGTAGGAGTGGCTGGCCATTATCATCCCAGCTCTAGGAAAAAGGAAACAAAAGAGGCTGTGAGGAGAGGGCCAACAGACAGACCCTGTGACTTTAGATTAAGGTATGCAGGCGGCCCTGGGGAACTCGACAAGGAGGGGAACCAGAGGAGTAAACACCTAACCATTTTCACCCTTCCTTTGTGCACCCCACTAAGCGAGATAGATAGAATGTTCAGAGGAGCTAATAGCAAAACCCCAGAACATCACATTAGCCATGCAGATGGAGCACATGATTGTAAACAGAAAATTTGTGAAGAAAGAACAATAATAGGGGGAAAAAACTCAAGCTCCTTATTTCATTGACACAAGTACTTTGGTGCCAGAGTCTTACAACACTGATAATTCAAAGACTGAATAGACCATGCTCTTAAGATTATACCTGCACATAGAGACATAGCAAAGTATTCTAGTTATTACAAACTCAAAAAGGTTGATTGGAATTTGATAGATTAGTAACTTGGGCAGTACCTACACACAGGAAGCAATATGCATGAGTATCTTGTCTGGAGCTCAAAGGAGGTGAGAAGTTTTGGACATGGAGACGCAGGGAGAGGTAAGGGTAACAGAAAAAATGTGATGTCCTTCCTCTCTGTTTAAAGCTGTGATGGGCTTACTGATTCAAGCACATGTCACTCAAATCTGCAAAGAAATATAGGGTCTTTATATTTCTATGCCTATATGAGCTCACTTATAAGGTCCCAATGAATTAGGTAGCAGGGGAAGGAAAACCAAGGACACTAAGTAGTATAATACATTGATTTATTAATTATTAATTAATAATGATACATTAATTTCTGTCAATCTATTGATTGGCACTACCTCCTGCTCCCACCTTAGTATCTCTCGCCAATTCTCCTGTCATTTGGTCAGGGTCTGCAGTTGTCCCCGCCAATCAGGCCCCTGCTGAGTAGCCCCGAGAGGCGCCTGTGACTTCCCCTTGGTTCTGGTCCGCGTGGTCTGCCCACAGCCCACGGCGACAGAGCTGCTTCACCCTAGCACCATGATTTCCCATGGGAGCTTCCCACTCATCCATCCTCTTTCATCATCCAGTCTGGTCCACCTGGGTACACGGTACAACCTGAGAAAGCTACACTCATACCGCTCTCACCAAAGCATGCCTGCTGTCCTGTGAAATACTTCCCAGGGCCAGCCCTGGGTAAAGGCAGCTCCCAAAGCCACAAAGGCAGGACTTGGCTCCAGCAAGAGGAGATCAGATATATCCCTGCCCTGCTATTCCTAACTTGTTGCTCAACTTATTCTTTCCACAGTCCCCAAGGCTGGCAAAGGCAGCTCTTGTTTACATTTTATTCTGGGACATCCTCATAAAGTCAAATCCCTAAGCTGTAGCTGAGGCCTTCTCCTGGTGGGATCCAGTGAACCCCACTCCAGGGCAAGAGCAAAACTGTACTCAAAACACTAACATATTATTTGCTGTTTTCATTCTCATCTTTTACAAGTATATACTGTGGTCTTCCAGAAGCTATGTGCTGTGTGTTTCCATTAAAGACTGAACACAGAAGCAGATAATGTGACTGCAGCTGTCTTCTATTAAAGCAGACATTTGCAAAAATGTTAAACACTACCACTCTTCTCACTATTTTTTTCTGGTTGGGATAATATCATTTTTTAAAGGAAGATATGCTATTTATGTTAACATGTAAGGGGTTTGTTATGGACATGTGAAAATGAATTTTCAAATAAATACCTTTGAAATTCCTCAGTTTTAAGCTCTAATAAGTCAATATCCATAAGTCACATAATTAAAGGTTCTTGGACAGTCTCAATTTTTCTTTGAGAGTGAAAATGTATATTGAGAACAAAAGTTTGAGTCCTGCTTCTGTGGTCTCGTCTGCAAATCCATAGCCTCACTAGGCACTCAAAAACAAATCATTGTTAATGGGAACGTTCCCCTTCCAGGCCACATAGGCATTCTCCCTCCCATAAGCCTGTGGTTCACCCTTGAAAGTGAAATGTTGAAATGTTGGAGATAATGTGGTTCAAGGTGGGGAATGTACAAGTGTCTGCTGGACATGTACAAGGTATTATATCAATCCTATTCTATGAGAAAATAAGAGAGACAATAACCAAGATTTTGGCATCAGATAGTGTTCCAGCAAGGACCCCAGTGACAAAGGGACACAAGAGGTGGGGAGTGGACATTCTTGCTTTAGGTGTGCGCCTGGTGGGGCAGCTGGAGATGGCTCATTGGGGCTCCCAGACTGGGGCTTTGGTGCGGCCTCCTGATGAGGAAGCCCAAAGAGTAGAATAAGAGCAAAACTCTCCCCAACATTTGGGGCCCCCAGAAGAAATGCGGAAGAGTGGAAGCTGACACCCTGGGTCAAACATGTGCAATCTAGACACTCATAAGTCAACTATTAATCTTGATAAAATGTCACTTCTCCCTGTGGGCTGGTGAAACCCGGGACATACCTAAGAGTACATACCTATGATCAAGTACTTGTCCACCAGAACCTGTGATAGAAATATAATACAAACTATAGACTGAAGTTTCTGAGACAGCCAAAAATTTTGAAATTACTTATGAACACAGAATGTACACTTATTTTAAATGCATTAAAGTTGAAATTATAATGATTAGAATTAATATTTTTAGTGCTGGGTATTGTTCAAAATGCTACTACTTAGAGTGAGTCTTCAACTAAAAGTCTGAAATATAGATCTTATCATTATTATATATAGGCATTATTATTATTACTTCTGTCTTCGAGTTGAGGAAACTAAGAGCTTTGTCCAAGACCACATAGCTAGGAAGGGTTAATAAAATACGCTTTTAATTTTTTTGTCTACTCAAATCTACTCTAACAAGAAAACTCAGGCACTCTGTAATGATACCCATTGACATTATGCTCCAATGTATGTTTATATATAAAAGATCCACCTTTTGACTCTCCACCACAGATACCCCTTACTGCAGACACCCATCTGAAATGGCCCTGAGAAAAGCAATCTGGTTCAATTTGCTAAGGGGACAAAAATTCCTCATTAGGTTTAGTGATTGCTACAGTTGGAATGTTCTGAAACCAGGACCATGTTCCTGTCATAGCAAATTAAGTCACCAGGGCAAGACATGGAATCATGGGATGACGGAATATAGGAGTACATTATTAAATAATGTCCTCTCCATTTTATTTTTCCCCAGTGACATTTAACAAATTGAATGTAAATGTTCAGAAACACAAAATGCTCTGTTGGGTGGTTAAAAAGAAGTGGGGTGGAAGAGAAAGGAGCACATAAACAGGCAGGGAATATAATAATAGGATGTTGACTATTGTAAACATTTCTGGAAATGTTATTCTTCTACAAGTATCTTTAGAAGTTATCCCTTAAGTAGTCCAGTTCTTTTTTCCCAAGCTACTGCTTTTTTTTTAAGTGTGTCAGAACTGATTTTGTCAACCTCTAGTTAGTAAAAACAAAAAGTTTTTAATATACAACCTTCTAAATATATATAATAATACCATACAAGAATTAATAAAAATGTGAAAATAGTTCACCTATACTAGACCATACTAAACATGTAAACATAGGGAGCTTCTTATTTTAAATTTTACATTTTTCAGGTGATAAATGAGACAGAAAGACACTATAGCTTCGTGGCTATACGTATGGATTCTGGAACAAGATTCCATAGTTAGAATCCTGGCTCTACCATCTACTAGCTACATGACCTAGGATAAGTTAATTAACTGCTCTGCAACTCTATTGCGTGGTGTGAAAATGAATTTAATAATAGTCATAACTACTTTATAAGTTCTGTTGTAGGGCGTGTGCATGGCTCAGTAGGTTAAGCTTTGCTTTCAGCTCAGGTCATGATCCCAGGGTCCTGAGATTGAGCCCTGTGCTGGGCTCCCTGCTAATGAAGAGTATCTGCTTCTCCCTCTGTGCGCCTTGCTTGTGCTCTCTCTCTCTTACTATCTCCGTTTCTATCAAGGTCTCTCTCTTTCTCTCAAATAACTAAATAAAATCTTACAAGAAAAAAAGTTTTGTTGTAATGAATAAATGAGTTAACATGGAAAGCACTAAGAAAACTGTTTGGAACACAGTAGACACTCAATAAAAGGTGGTTATGAGTATCATCTTACAGCCCCTTGACTTTCATTATTGTTCTAATCTAAATCTCTTACAGATAAAACTGAAATGAAGCATGATACTTTTCACCAATGTTAAAACAAAAGACAGAGGTGAACATGTTGAAAAGAAATATAAGTCTCAATTCAAAGGGCATGTAAAGAACCTAGATTTTACTTTTTTTTTTTTTTTTTGCAGATATGGAAGTTGCCACAGCACAAATTTTAGCATCTTTACTTTTTGAAATGACATTCATATTTGCCACATATATTTCTAAAAGATCACTGTGGACATTGAATAGAAAATGGGGCTACAACAAGGGGAAGCAAATAAGAGACTGCTACAATTGTCCAAGGAAAAGATGAAGCTGAAATGGACTAGAGTCACAGAAGCAGAGATGTGGAAAAGCAGAACTTCTTTATGAAATAATAAGTGTAATTCGGGACTAATCCTCCACATATACAAACAATATAAATACAAAAAAAAAAACAAAACAAAACAGCAATTGTTGGCTAGGATATGGGGAAATTTGGAAATTCCTACATTGCTGATGGGACGTATAAAATGGTACAGCCACTTTGGAAAGCAGTTTGACAGTTCCTCAAATTATTAACCATAGAGTTACCATACAATCCAGAGATTCTACTGTTAGATATTTAATCAAAAGAATTAAAAACATACATCTACAAAAAGCCTTGTACACAAATGTCCATGGCAACATAATTTACAATAGCCAAAAAAAGGAACAGCCCAAGTATCCATCAGCTGATGAATGGATAAACAAAATGTGGTATACTCATTCCATGGAATATTAGTCATTATAAAAAGCAATAAAATACTGATAAATGCTACAACATGGATGAACCTGGAAAACATTAGGCTAAGTGAAAGGAACCAGTCAGACACAAAAGGTCATGTAGTCTATGATTCTGTTTATGGAAAATATCCAGAGTGGGTAAGTCCACAGAGACAGAGAGTAGATTAGCAGTTGCCAGCACCTGGGAAGGGAAGACTTGGGAATAAGTACTTATGTCGGTGAGGTTGTTCTTGGGGTGATACAATGTTTGAATTAGATAGTGGTAGTGGTTACCCAACTCAATGAATACACAAAAAAAACCAGAACTGTACATTTTAAAAGGGTAAGTTATATGGCATTTAAATTATATCTCATCAAAGCTATTGCTAAAAATCATAAGAAAATAAATTTAAATAAAAATGTTCTGAGGAATGCCGTCTTTTCCTCTTCAATTCAGAAAATTGTTCTGAGGTTCTTAGAGGATGTAAGTTTCTCGAAAGTTTCTGTGGGAAATTTTGTTCGGGGATAAGGAATTGAAGCTTCTGGCAAGGTAGATTAATGATGTTAGTTATCTTCTGACGCACGCACCCTGTAGGTAACAGATATAACTTAGTGGCACTTTATGTAAAAACAAATAGTTCTTGTATCAACCATCAGAAGGGAGAGTAAAAGGTAAACCAAATCACCAAAAATTACGTGAAATTTTTCATAGTGCTCAAAATGAAAAGGGGCTAATTAGGCCTGAAAATAAAATATTCTTACACCATCAGAATGATCCTCAAGAAACTATTGGCACAAAGTCTAGTGCAATAAAAGAGCATGATGATGTTCTAAGCTTTCTAAGTCATCTTTGAAAAAAAATTAATTGGATAAATTAACTAATTTATTTCTTTTTTAAAAAAATAATTTACTCTTGGGCACCTGGGTGGCTCAGTGGGTTAAAGCCTCTGCCTTCAGCTCAGGTCATGATCTCAGGGTCCTGGGATCAAAGCCCACATCGGGCTCTCTGCTCGGCAGGGAGCCTGCTTCTTCCTCTCTCTCTGCCTGCCTCTCTGCCTACTTGTGATCTCTCTCTGTCAAATGACTAAATAAAATCTTCAAAAAAAAATAACAACTTACTCTTAACACCCTCTAAGTCATTTCTTTTATGGTCCCTGAAGTTTGTATGCCCCTGAGGTTTCCACAAGAGAAAAAGGCACCTAAATACTTGGAAGTTGAAGAATAGGAAGAAGAGATTTTTAGCTCTCAAAATTGCAGCATTATACAATACGTCTCTTGGGAATCTAAAAGGAGCTATAGGTATTTTACTAGATACTTTATTAAACTCATTTACCTTAGATAACTAACTTTGGATATATTGCTATACAATGAGACTGAAGTATTACTGCCTTTTTTATTAGGATAAAGTCCATAAACACCAACAAATGTACCAAAACTCTTGATAATCTCTACCTGGATAGGTAGGTGGAGAACCATATAGTGACCATATAGGAGTCAAAGAACTAGAGCTTTCATTTTTATATTTCTCACTTTTAGTCTTTTTTTCATTCAATTGTGGACCAAAAAGCTCTCTACATGGCTCTGAATCTGATCAAGATATTCTTTCCTTTCCAAATTGTGGAGAAGATAGGCAAAAAGAAAAGAAAAAAAAAAATTACATGCTCCTATAGGGGTCACATCTGTTTGAAGAATGTAAAGATGTCTCAGTTAAATGTACCAGGTTATCAAGGTGGTAATTTCATACCTGCTCTGAAATTTTGAAAATACTGAAAAAACTCCAAATGTACATATTTGGCTAAAAAAAAAATGAGTTGGAATCAGTCCTAAATACTTTTTGGCAGGAATAGTAAGAACTTGCTTCTTCAAATCTTGAAATAATGCCAAATGTTCTCTCCTTCATTGACTTTTCATTTAAAACGTTCACCTTCCAAGTAATATATATATAAATATATATATATTTAATTATATATATATATATAATTAAATGCAGTGCAGCAAATGCTGTATATTTTTTCTGAAATTTTAGCAACAATCATTTCCATGACAAATTGTCTAAGCCTTCTCTGCACTATGAAAACAGAACTGCATTTTCTATAATCAGTTAAATGAATATAAGCAAAGCTAATCATCTTCCTTAGACCCAAATAAATTTTGAGGGATTTCCTTTTTTTTAAGCATGTTTTCCTTTTTATTTTCTTTCTTAAATACAACTATCACATTTTTACCACCACTTATCAGGTCCTATGTCCACACAATTTCCTTCTAAGCATTTTGAATGTGTGCTATCACATTTGGTCCATCTTTAAAAGAATTCTAGGGGACACAGTGGTCTGAAGATCACAAGTTTGTAACTCCCAAAACAGGAAATAGCATACAGGTAACTTGATAGGTAAATTCTCCAAATACAGCTCCCTGGGAGGTATGTGGGGGGGGGGAAGGTGTGGGTCTTTGTATTTAGGAAAACCAGAGGTCAAATTTTAATACACACACACACACACACACACACACACACACACACACACAGAGCCATCTCACCAGTTTTGTGATCTCATTTCATATTTTAATGTATCAGAAGTTACTTTTCTTGGTAAATAAAAGAGAGAAACATTTCTATCAAAAACTGTTAGCTCCCTTTCCTCCTTTTTGAAGAGGTAGAAAGTTCAACACAAGAACATAAGAACCTGCCCAGCCTGTCAGCCATGTTTCTGCCTCTCAAGCCTGGTTCTGTATCTTCACAGTCTTCTTCTAAGCATTTGAGATATTCATTATTATATTTGATGCTTCATCTTTAAAAGGTGACTCCTTGAATATTTATATACTTTTCTTTTTATAGTATTATTTACTTATTTATAGAAATAATGGCATTATTTTTTCCCCAGGTGCAAAACAAATAGAAACAACATATTTTGGGTTTGGTTGGTTGGTGTCTGTCCCTTTCTATATGATGGCATCTTTCATTTCATATGACATTTTATGTATGTGCATTTTTCCATTATAATTTAAGCTTTGATGACAATGGTACTAATTTTCTATAAGAATTAAAAAGGGCAATTATGTAAAGAAATCTATCTGAATGAAGAGGCAGTTTTCTGATTAGCTTTAATTTACTTTTATTTTATTTAAAAGATTGTATTTATTTATTTGAGACAGAGAGAGACCACACAGCTGGGAGAGGGGGAGGAAGGTCAGAGGGAGAGAGAGAAAAGCAGACTCCTTGCTGAGCAGGGAACCAGGACACTGGGATTATGGCCTGAACCAAAGGCAGATGCTTAACTGACTGATGCCACTTGGGTGCCCCTAGCTCTAATTTTAAAGAGGGATTTCCTTTTTTTTAGGCATGTTTTCAACAAGAAAGGTAAAGCCCAAAGAAATGGCTGGCCAAAGCTAGCAAAAGTACATTTAAAGCTTTCATTGGCTCAAGAAGACCAAAGAAGAATAAATCCACTATTAAGAGCTTGGTAACAAGCTCTTCAATTTTGCATATACCATATTGTGAAGAGAAGAATCCCTCCAGATGCTAAAACAAAAAAGGAGCAAACAAAAAGCAGAAACAGATTCATAAATGCAGAAAACAAACTGGTGGTTGCCAGAGGGGAAGGATATAGGAGGATGAGAAAAACAGGTGAAGGGGATTAAAAGGCACAAATCTACAGTAAAAAAAAAAAAAAATTAATAAAATAACTCCAATTACCTCCAACTGCACCAGAAATATCTCAGTTCCCATATCAGATTTCTATGCCCTTATGTTTGTAATTATTTCAGTTTATACTCTTCTTCCTATGAGAGATAAGAAACTATATCTTTAATTGTATTGTACCATTGGTATTTAGCCCACCAAGACTTCAATTTACTGAATAAACAAGCAAATTGACTGCTACGCCTTTTTCTAAATAAATCTTATTTTTCCATTTACTCCAAATGTATTATCAAAGATCTATTCCCACAGGAAAGAGTTCCCAGGGATCGTGGGAATTTCTGATGAGAGAAAGAAAAAGTATAGCCTCTCCCTTTGACAAAAGCCCTGTCCCAAGCCGGTAGGAGCTTATAGAAAAAGCAGATCAACTAATGCTTCATATCAACTAATGCTTCCTTCATAATGTTTTGCATTTCTTTTGGAAACAGGCAATTGTGTCTCAACGTTGAACATACTCCTTCCCTTTCGCCTAGCCCTGTAAGTCATAGACATTCTCCTGTGTCTGGAAACCAATTCTCTTAACCTCCTTTTCTATCATGTGAATAATAAGATACTTGGAATTATTCAACAATCTCATACTCTCACTTTCCACACTGCCACCTAATATATTGCCCTACAGCCTAAAAACTCTAAAACTTCAGTGTTATATAAAATAAAACAGTGCAATAAGTGTAAACTTATTACAAGTTGATAAGTTCACACGTTCACCAGTTTGGCTTATTTGTAACAATAAGAATTAATTACAACAGAAAATCAACCCTGCTCTCTTTACCAGGTTGATTAGCCTCCTGTGTTGTAGCAGTGTCCTCAGACATCGGTGTCCTAACAGTATTCCAGGAGCTCTTACTATGTGTAAGGCATGATAACTGGTATTGTAAGGCGGGATAGGAAAATCATAAAAATGTCTCCTTTGCCCCATGAAATATAAAATCTAATTGAAGAAACAAAACCATTGAAAAGAATTAAAATTGGATTAAAAAACCAAACTCTATTTTTTGGAAGTAGAGGACTAATTAAATGAATGAGACAGGAATCAGAGAAATAAAAAATTAGTTGGGCTGGCCTGAATTTGGAAGTCTTCACAAAGAAGGGGCCAGCATTATGACTTGCATGATGGATGGGATTGAGAGAGGCAAAGAGAAAAGAGTGCATTCCAGGCCAGCAGGATAGGTTTCTGCAAAAGCGTAAAATCAGAAAGTTCAAGGCAGCTTGGGGCAGAGTTTAGCTGGAGTACAGTACCAGTGAAGTGGATAGTTAGAGCTGTCGGCAAAGGTTGCGGCTCAATGGTCAAGGTCTTACATGGTCAGAATAAGCCACTTGGATTTCATCTGGTAGGCTATGGGGAGTCGCTGAAGTCTTTGAGTCAGGGAGTCATAAGATTGAAAAAGTGTTTTATGACCAATTTGTCAGCAATATGAATGATGGATTGCCAAGAAGAGACTGGAAGCAGCGTGAATAATTAAATTAAAAACCTTCTAAAACAGGAGAAATAGGGAAAGACGATAAAGCTCAGAAAGAATGGTGGTTCTGGTAGTGGGAGTATTATGGAAATAAATGGAACAAGGGACATTTGAAGAAACAGTTGGCAAAAGTTGTTGATTGGTAAGATCTAGAAGACAAAGAAGGGCATCTTTTAAAGCCTGGATGACTAAGACAGCACTATCCTACGTTTGTACCATATACTACAATTAATTTCCAAAACATGTTCATACTGGAAATAAAGAAATGGAAACTCTTGCAGTAACCGTTATTCCTTTGGAGTATGATACAAAATTTTCCTTCCACCTTCACGGTAGATAGTTGGAGGGTGCTACTCGGCTCACGTTCTCCTGCTCAAAATGTCTCTTCACAGCTACAGAGCATGGTTCTTCATAATTCATCATGTTTATATCACACCATTCAATCCTCTTTGGCCAAACTTGCACCGAACAGGGCTAAGCACTAGAGACTACATGGAGCTATTCAGCCATCCAAGCCCAGAAACTTGGAAATGAAATCCTGGAAGACTGATGGTTGCAGGCACTGGAATGTCGAGGTGATATAAATTCAGGGCTGAGAGACCCATTTTGAAGAATCTACAAAGTGGCGTGTACAAAGTAAATGTACAAATACAAAAAGGAAATAGTCTCCAGGAAAGGACAGAGACACCGAGAAGAAAAGAGACATATGAGAAATTGGCAGATAGGCAGAGAAAAGCAAGGATAGTCACATTCAAACTAAGAGAGAAGTCACATTCAAACTAGGTGGCTCAGTCGGCTAAGTGATGGACTTGCTTTGGGCTGGGGTCATGATATCAGGATCATGGGATCGAGTCCCACACCAGGCTCCTCACTCAGCAAGGAACCTGCTTGAGACTCTCTCCCTCTCTCTCTCTGCCCCTCCCCTACTTGTTCTCTCTCTCCAATAAATAAATCTTAAAACAAACAAACAAACAAACAAAAAACTAGAGGGGAATAAGAAAGTATCTGCCTTGGTTGTGCTTGCTGACCAGTTCTTGATTCCCCAGTGAAAGCCGGCCGCACCTAACACCTGTTGGACCCTCAGCTGCTTCCTCCAGGGTCTCCTTCTGCATAAGCTAATTGGAAAGGCAGTCTGTCCCTCACAATGAGATTATCTTGGCAATGAAAATTTCACTCTACCACCTCAGGGTATCATAAACTGAAGTAGAACAGCTAAGAGAAAAAGCTGATTTTAGGAGTAGACAGCAGGGAGATGGGGAGTTGAGTTTTAAACACATTTATGCATTGAACTCAGCCCTGGAATAACAGGACTAAAGCTAGGGCAGGGGTTGGAAATGTTGATTTTGTTAGTTAAATAAAGATAATGGCCGAAATTCTCTCTCCAGTGAGCATGTGTGATGGAAGACAGAGACCCTTGCCAGGAAGGAGCAGAAAACCTGGTAGAGGAGGTCCAAAAGATTGCCAGATTTCTAGTCCAGGCTCTTTTTTTTAAAAAAACAAGCTGAACTGGGAGGGGAGAAAAGTCAGGCTTATCAGATCTTTCTTTTACCCTTTGTTAAAGACACAAGGTACATTTACTTTGAAATCAAAGACACTTACAAGACAAATTTTGTTAAAGTAAATACTATTTTTAATGAGGACAGAAAAAGTAAATGTGGGTTAAATTTCAGCTTCTAAAAGTTAAAATTTAAACTTCTATTTTGACTATTATCTTCTATATCTTCTATAAACATCTTCAAACCTAAAATGGACAAATCTCTTTTCCCATTTAAGCAGAAATCTCTCCTTCTCCATGAAATATTCCCAGGGATAAGAGTCAAGTCGTGAAGTCTACAATCCTTAAACGTGAAACAATTGTCAAGTCTGCCACAAGTAGGCATATTTGACATTGGAATACTAATGTCTTAATTGTGCTTTTTTCTGCAATATTTTGAAATACTACTGTTTGACAGTTAAGAACAGGTTTGACATGTCAGTCGATAGGAATGTTCCTCCATCAACAGTATTTCATTGTGCCCTCTGCATGGAGTGGGGCAAGAAAAAAAAAAAAAAAAAAGAACCCATTCCAAGTACCAAGAAGCAGGACTGCTTGACTTTGCAGTGTTCAAAACCAAGCACACAGCCAAGAGTGTGTTTATACTTTTTGATCCTGCAAAAAACACATGCACAAAACTCTCTGAAACTGTTAGTACCCTTAACCTGGAACTCTGGATCCTGTTTTTTAAAAAAAAAATAGTTTGCTTTGGGCGCCTGGGTGGCTCAGTTGGTTAAGCGACTGCCTTCGGCTCAGGTCATGATCCCGGACTCGCGGGATCGAGTCCCACATCCGCGGGAAGCCTGCTTCTCCCTCTCTCACTCCCCCTGCTTGTGTTCCCTCTCTAGTTGTGTTTCTCTCTGTCAAAAAAATAAAATCTTTTAAAAAAAAAAAATAGTTTGCTTTCAGCAAGTCCCTAAGAACTACATGGAGCTCACCTAAATCAGATGCAATTCTGGTCTTACATGCATTTTGGTGGAAATACTTCTTCTCTAAATAGAAATATACGAAACTTTGGCTCAGGGACAGAGTCAAAATTTCCTTAAGTAATACCAATGAAATTCCCTTATTACAGAGGTAAAAGGAGCTGTTTACGCCTTAAAATAATCAAAGAGTTAATCTTGTTTCATTCTTACAGGAGTAAAACCCACTGGCAAGCGTTAACCATGTTAATTTCAAACTTTCAAGTCTGTACTCAAACCACAAAGCCAGCAAACTAAAGGTAACCAAAGGAGCTGCTTGGTAAAGACAGAAATGAACTATGCCTTTTGAAGTGTTTCCAGGGAAATGTGTTTGGAATATTTAAGTCCCAAGTGAGTTACAAAGGTTATTCATTCACAAGTGAGATAAATTCATAGCTGTCAAATTGTCTGGATTCTCTGTGTGATCACCAGGGCTTCAAATCATTTATTTTTTTTTCTTGCAAAAGTTCAATATTTTCACAGCTTCAAATTTGATCGTACTTTATAATTTGGAAATAAAGAATTGCTTCTCTTCCTTACCTACTCACTGAAGCAATAAAAGTCCATGAGTATATTAAAGTACTTTTTGTCTTCCCTTGTAGTTGTATTTTGTTTCTTTTAATAAAGCCAAATGTTTCTAAATTGGATGTTTCCCCAGTAAACTAACGGATATAATTAACAAAGTATCTGGTTTCACCAAACAGATGGAGGAAGGGGGATGGATTATTGCAAATATAAATTTCACTGTGTTTTATATTCAACTACATTTTCTTGAATGATGGTGAATGAAATTGTTCAAAAGTCCCTCCAAATAAGTTTTGACCTTTTTTTTTTAAATTTCTGCTCTGATGTGGTTCAGAAAGAAAGAAAGGAAGAACTTTATTTTAATTGCTAAATAAAAGCCTAAATGAGGAGTTAAGATTAAGAATCCTTAACAAAGACAACAAAGGTAAGGGAAAAGAGTTCTTGACAGAATACTTCAAAGGAGACAGAAAGAAGCTGTGGCTACTGACCCGGTTAACCTGATGTCCATTTCAGGTCCCAAGGTAAAAAGATGGGTCTAGGAGCAGAGCCCAAGCCTTACCTAAGCTGCTCCAAGAGGGAAGCAAGGATTTCGGGAGCTCTGTGTATCCCCGTGTGATAAAGCCAGGCTGTGCAGTGGTCTTCTGCATGAGAAAGACAGCCAAAGCCAGAAGATGGGAACTACCACTCTGTTAAGTCCCAAGATAAATGACTCTGCTGAGAAGTCATCATCTTGGTTACTCACATCTTATCAATGACCTGATAAGCAGAAGTCAAAGTTAGAGGTGATCCCCACTGGCCAGAGACACATCATCTCTTTGGAGAGTCAGGCATGTATGAAAAAGGCTCAGTTAAAATGTAAAGTAGGTGAATACTTGCTAGAGTATCAGTAATAGCTGAAGGATGTGGTAATGGGGGTGAAAGGAAAGAAGGGAGGTGGAGAAAAGCGGAGGGAATTACAAAGAGGAAGAAGCCATGAGGCTGGACCGGCTGGTTTGTGACACTATGAACAGACCATTCATGTTTCAGGGAGGATCCACAGGGTCGTAGTAGGAAACAAGGTGGGGAAGTAAATAAGTGCTAAGTTGAAAATGTTTGAAGGGCTATCCAGAGCACTCAAAAGCCCCTGGTGCAGAAATGTTTCAGGTAAAGTTGTATTTTTAAACTATTATTCTGACATTCTGTGTATAGGATGAAGAGAGGAAGGGTCACCGCAAGGAAGGTGCATGAGGAGGGGATAGTAGCTGCGCCTGGGGGGCTCAGTCGTTAAGCGTCTGCCTTCAGCTCGGGTCATGATCCCGGAGAATCGAGTCCAGCATCGGGCTCCCTGCTCAGTGGGAAGCCTGCTTCTCCCTCTCTCACTCCCCCTGCTTGTGTTCCCTCTCTGGCTGTGTTTCTCTCTGTCAAATAAATAAATAACATCTTTTAAAAAGAGAGAGAGAGAAGGTGATAGTAAACACAAAACAAATGGTGTAGATATGAGGTGTGCAATGAGAAGGAGGAGAAGATGAATATCTGATTTATCAAGTATTTACTAAAAGCCAAGCACAGCACTAAGTGCTATGGAATTACATGAGTGTGAAACAAAGGACCTCAGACTGACCAAAACTTCAACAGGTCAAGCTAAGTCTAGGATCGTGTTACAAACAATAAGGTATTCCACATACAAGAGGAGTAACTTTGAAGAATGATGGAACATCTATCCAAATATATCTACATTCCTTTAGAGATTTTAGAAACTCAAATAATATTCCATTTTCTATCAGTGATACATACACACACATACATGTATACACACATGTGCACATATGTTTATCTTATCTATCTATAAAAGATATGTACATATATATTATATATAGCTTTTATATATGTGTATATATATAATATATATATATACAAAATTTTGTCCCATAAAACAAAACAATTTACATAAGGTTTTGAAAAAATCAAACATCTTTTAACACATTTCCTAACACTGGCCAACATTAAGTCAGGTTTCTCACATTTTGCTAATATGCATGTTTTTTGGCTATTTATAAATCAAATGATATCTTGACAATCCAAGGAAGAGGGTTTTTTTTAAAAAAAATCCTGTTGTGAATCTATAAATTGTAACAACTTGTTACACTGAAAGAAATTTTCATGATGTGATTTTACTTATTTTTAGAAATTAAAGTTTTTATAATAAGGAAAGAATATCTATAGTCTTGTAAGTTCTTCACTCAAGAATCTGAATGGAGTCCAAAGAGAAAAGAAACATTTTAATTTTATTTATTATTATTCAGCCTGATTGATTTGACATTGCAGGGTAACTTGAAATAAAATTTTTGTGTAAGGGTAAGATCACATCTAACGGGTTGCTTTCACTTTGTAGTTCAAGCATATCACAAGATGTTAAAAATTCAATTAACAAAAAATATAAGGAAATGGAATGATAATCGCTGGAATCAATTTCAAAATAGAGTAATGAAAAATAATACAATCATACACATATTACAAGGAATAGTCAAACAGAACATAGTATCAGAAGCAACAGACTTGAAGAGTAAAAACTGACAGTAATTGACTCCCTAGGAAAAATGTAAGAGTAATGACATAAGCATAGAATAGATCATTTTAGAGAGAATATCAAGGAAAAAAGAAATTCTGGAAAAGAAATAATGACTGCAATAGAAACATTTCAAAATAATCATTTGTCTCCAGGCTTTCTGAATGTCTCGTGATTCTAATGTATTAAGTGTCTGAAATGTGCCTGAATATTTTGTAGCGTAGGAGACAAGTTAAGTTAATAGACAGGCTTAGCAGGAAGGCTTCTTGGGTTAGAATCTTAACTCGGCACTAACTAGCCACGTGAGTTCCTTAACCTCTTTCTTTCCCTCTGCTTATAAAATGCAGATAATGAGTATCTATCTCATAAGTTTGTTGTAGAGATTTAGAGAGATCACATATTTAAGAACCTAGTGGAGAGTTGGACCCACAATAAGAATTCAATAAATATCAGTTTTTTTATACTGTTCACAAAAAAAGTTAATAAATCTCTCTAGTGTCCTATGAAATTACCTTTCAGTAGCAGATTAACTCCTTCTTATTGAAGTTCTACTTGATTTCACATACCTCATCTACTTCCACAAGAGGATTTGAGGTCACTTAAAATTAAAAATATGTGTTCGGTACTGTTGTAAAAATCTAAATAGGAAAATTTAGCCTACAGTATAGGAAATGGAGGTGAATATGATTGTAGTTGAATCCTTTCTGTGTTTCCTGGATGCGGGAGAAGGAACTGAAAAGTTTAAATTCTCAAAATTTTATTTTTAAGATATCTGTTTTTTAAAAGAACACTAACAGTGATAAGATATTTTGGCAAGGCTTTCTAAAATAGTTTTACCTATTTATCCTCTCTGTGTTCTATAGTTCTACAGTTCTACCTAATAGTTCTACCTAAAATACCTCTATCTAGAGGGATGCCTAGGTGGTTCAGTGGTTAAGCGTCTGCCTTCAGCTCAGGTCGTGATCACAGGGTCCGGGGGTTGAGCTCTACATCAGGCTCCCTGCTCAGTGGGAATCCTGCCTCTCCCTCTCCCACTCCCCCCTGCTTGTGTTCCTTCTCTTACAGTGTCTCTTTCTGTCAAATCAATAAATAAAATCTTTTTGAAAAACTATTTCTCCCTATAAACTTCCATTGCATTCTTACAAAAAATGTTGTGAGTCCAGCTATGAAAACCCAATTTTATATAAGAGGAATATGAAGCCTGGAGAGGAACATAACTAAGATTTGAAGTCAAGTATGGTGAAAAGCACACACATACACAAATTAACTTAGCTCTGAGCTCCCTACAAGTAGAGACAAAAATGGAAGGGCAGGGGGAGCAGGGAACCTACCTCTTGTTATCTGATAAAATATCTAATAAAAGGAAGCATGCCCTGGGCCAGTAGATACAAGCTTTTACCTTCCATTAAAACTAAGAGAAATTAGTAATATGGATATTTATACAAGGGGCTTTAAACCACAAAGTGAACTCTGATTTTAGTAGAAGTCTTAAACAAAATGCAGACGTGTTCTTTGTATGTGTCTTTATTACATAGCCTGAAGGAGTATTTTTAAATTGGTTTTGTGAAGGAATTATCTTTAAACAGCAGATGGCTGGGGTAATATTTTCTAGGTAAATGGTATTGTTTTAAGAAAGATTTATTGAGAGCCTACTATGTGTCAATATCTGTGCTAGTTCATGAATCTTCAGAGATGAATGTTATGACTCCTGCCTTCAAAGGTCTAACAGTCCAGTGAAGAAATTCATTTGTCCTAAACATCCTCCGGGTGATAAAAATTTGTGCAAATACAGCAACAGGGATGTTGACGGCCCCCCTGAAAGGTGCAAGGCTCCCTGGGGGAGTCACAGACCTGAAACTTCCGAAGACACTTACCAAGTCATCAAGAAGAGAGTGAATGTTGCAAACAGAAGAAAAGACAAGTGGAAGGACTCAGAGAGGACAGCGAGGCGTTCACGACACAAGGGGGTGAGGTTGAAAAAAGACACTGAAGCAGCACACAGTGGTCAAACGGGCCTATTTATTCTCTGCAAGGAGGGTAGAGTTTCCCCTTTGAGGAAGAGGATTCTCAACTGAGCAAGGACCTGACAATGGTCTGAAAAGGACAGGAATGAGAACCCTAAGTATTCTGTTGATTTGCTGGGTAACCAGTTTGCTAAACAACCAGTTTGTTAAATTCTTGATTCTACCAACTTGCCGAAATTGTTTTTCTTATAAAGTTTATAAGTTTGTGAATTGCTAATTGACTTGTTTTCATTTTAACTTTATAGCAGCGTTCTGAAGAAGGGGCAGTTTGCATTCTGGTGCTCAGAAACAAACAAATCAGGAGCAGGGATTGAGACAGTAGGTCTCTGCCAGGAAAAGAGAGGAGGAAAGGAGGCACAGGGCACACAGCAGAGCCCAGACTTCCATTCCCCGACAAAGTTTCCTGAAGAGTGGAAGTCGGGGAGGGTGGGCTTGAGAGGACCACAGGCAGAGACTAAGGAGGAGAGAGAAGAGACTGTGGAATGGACAGATGGCATTGGGAGAAGAAACTGGAAAAAATGGAGGGTCAGAGAGCAAGTCTGGAATCAGCCAAGGAAAGAGTGAAGAAGAGGGACCAGGGCCAGGGAACAATTTGAGCACCATGACACCTGTCGGCCTCCCTGGGACCTATAATCTAAACCAGACAACTGATGTGGCATGTGGGATAATAGCCAAATTTGGCAAATCAGACATTCATGAATTTTGTTTCCAGCAAATTGACTTTGGGCTAACTAATTTTCTTTTCCCCAAATACTAGAATACTCAAGAATAGGAGCCATCTGAGGTTAGAAGTGGAAGGGAGGGTATAAAGTAATGAAGCAGGATTGGGTTGTTGTGGGTTTGTTTGTTTGTTTTTAATTTAATGAGACACTTGAGTAAATTCAAAGGTGATGAGAAAGGATTGATAATTAAACATAACATAAGAGAAGAGATATTTTTGTAGGGAAGTGTTCTGGTTATTATTGATGTGTGGCAAACTTTCCCAAAACCTCGTGGCTTATTCAGTGATCACATCTATTTTGTGGACAATTTGTCCAAGGGTTGAGCAGTATCAGCTCATCCCTGCTCCACCTGGGGTCAGCTGGAATGACTCAAAGGGACTTAACTCAGCTGAAATCTCACTTCCTCACATGTCTGGCAGTTGATGCTGGCTTTTTTCTGGGGTTGGAGGTTTCTCAGTTCTCCACACAGCACTCTCCATGTGGCCTCTCTGCACGGGCTAGTTAGTTCATCCTCACAGTGTTTAAGTAGAAAGGTAAACATCTCAAGAGAAAGAACCTGTCAGAGGGTATCTTTTTATTTTTTCTTTTTCTTTTTTTTTTTTTTTATTTGACAGAGAGAGAGATCACAGTAGGCAGAGAGGCAGGCAGAGAGAGAGGAGGAAGCAGGCTCCCTGCTGAGCAGAGAGCCTGATGTGCACCTCGATCCCAGGACCCCGAGATATGACCTGAGCCAAAAGCAGAGGCTTTAACCCACTGGGCCACCCAGGCGCCCTTTAACCTGGTCTCAGAATTCACACAATATCACTTCTACAGTATTCATAGGACCAACCAGATTCAAGAATAGGGAACACTGCCTACCTCTCTTAATGAAAGACCACGGTGGCATATGTGATATCATTTCATGGTGATTTGAAGCATATATATTTGGCCATCTTTGGAAATAAAATCTGCCACCGAAGCTCACTTGAGGTGGCAGGAAAAAATTATTTCCAGAGCCCAGCAAGGAGAGAGCCTTGAAATAGGTAAAAAGGTAAGCTGTCCTCAGGAATTCAGCTGACTGAATCGATTTAAGAAGAGCACGGAGGGGCGCCTGGGTGGCTTAGTGGGTTAAGCCTCTGCCTTCGGGCTCAGGTCATGATCTCATGATCCTGGGATCGAGGCCCGCATCGGGCTCTCTGTTTGGTGGGGAGCCTGCTTCCTTCTCTCTCTCTGTCTGTCTCTCTGCCTACTTGTGATCTCTCTCTGTCAAAAAAATAAAAATAAAATAAAAAGAAGAACATGGAGAATGAAGAAAGCTAAGCAAACACGTTTGGGCTCCCCCCCCCCTTATGCAAGTTTCAGATGGTCTCTTGGTCCTGCAATTTTCTCCTTTACCTTAAAGCCAAGTGTGGGGAGTTACAGTTTGTTGCATTTTGATTAAAGTCTTAATCGTACTTTAAAATATTTGACCCTGAATTTCTCCTTTTTTTATATACTCCAGTTATTAGCAGGCATAAAAGAAGACGTAGCATAGGAGATCTAATTTTCACTATATACAGACTCACCTTGGGGAAGAAGCAAGAAAAAGAGGTGGAGTTGAGGATAGCAGATGACGTTGTAAAGTATCATGTCAATTCCAGTCTGTCCCAGTCTTTCTTTGGGATCACTTGTCACAATCTGCAGTCTTCTCTGACATGTAAGAGTTGCCATATTGTTTCAGTGATTAAGAAAAAAATCATTAAATCGCCTACTTAATAATACCCAAGGCTTACTATGTAAATATTGTCAGAATTTACAAATTGTTTACAAGTTTGTAACACAAATCAATTTTTTTTTCTCTCTAATGTCTAATGTTTTTACCTTAGAAATTATAAGGAATATTTTCTAGACTAAGTGATTTCTGGAATATCTCAACTACTGCACATATCAGTTACTGTGTATTTATTTCTTTATCCTGAGGTCAAGAAAAGAAATGAAATTTTGAAGAAAATGCAGACAGAATAAGGAGAAATGTTATTTTCCATACTCAATAAGCTTCAGGAGAAGTAAGAGCGACCTTCCCTTAACCTGTTGTGGAAAGTCAAGGCAAGTAGCTGTGTTAATGGGCCAGTCATTGAACTTTTAGGAAAGGTTTAGAAGTGCAGAGGTTGAGAGGGTTGAACTTCCAGAAGCCATATAGATCTGCTGGCAGAATTTCTGAGGAGAATGTGAGTGTTAAAAGGAGAATTATGAATGATGACAAGCAGAGCACTTACAGGGAGCATTGAGGTTTGATGCAATATTTGGCCACGAGAACATCTAGGGAAATTCAGGGCAAGATTCTTTTGCATCCTGAGAGGAAAGTTACTCTACATCAAAGAGATTAGCAAGATCTTTATATAGTCCACAAATCTCCTGCAGCTCCGTCAACTCTTCTTTTCCTCCTGTTGCTTAAGAGAAAATGTCTCTTCTGCTATCAAAGATCAATCCCTCTACATCAGCTCCAGATCCCTGCTCTTCTCACCTTAACAGAAGTTATGCTTCAAGAATCCTCCCTTTCTTGTACCTTCAACTTCCCCATCTAGAATAAGTCATTCCTTTTTTTATAAAAATTTTATTTCTGTATTTATTTAATTCCAGTATAATTTCTTTTAAGATTTTATTTATTTATTTGACAGAGAGAGAGATCACAAGTAGGCAGAGAGGCAGGCAGACAGAAAGAGGAGGAAGCAGGTTCCTTGAGCGGAGAGCCCCTTGCGGGCCTCGATCCCAGGACCCTGAGATCATGACCTGAGCCGAAGGCAAAGGCTTTAACCCACTGAGCCACCCAGGCGCTCTAATTCCAGGATAATTAATATACAGTGTTATATTTGTTTCAAGTGTAGTTCATTTGGTTACATGTCTGACTCTTGATTTCAGCTCAGGTCATGATCTCAGGGTTATGAGATGGGTATGGAACCTGCTTAAGAATATCTATCTCCTTCTCCCTCCCCCAACCGTTCTCTACATACATACATACATACATACATACATATTGTCCTTGATGTTTGGATTATTAGTGCTTTCTCTCTGGGGAACTGGTTTGTTTGATTTTTCAAACTTCAAAGCTAATGTTTTTAAAAGAAGATATGATTTTTTTAACAGAATTCCAGGAAATTTGTCCTGGAAGTGAAGAAATGACTTAAGTTTTTAAAACTTCTTTGCATGATATTTCCAAAGAATAAATTTCATTTTAGGTTCAGTGTTTTTTTCATTTTGTATAACATGAAGGTTATATATTACTCTTCACCTCCTGAAACTTTCTGTTGGATAAAATTAAAGGTCATTCACTGGGCCCAAGGTAAAAGTGAGCCCTGGAGGTCAAATTCAGCCCACTCCTTTCCCCTCACCCCATGGCCAGGACACTTAGAATCAAAGATTTTAACAAGGAAGGGAGAGAAAGAGGGAGAGAAGGAGGAAAGGGAGAGGTAGGGAAGGAGGGAGGAAGGAAGGGTACAAAGAAAAGAAAAGGGATAAAAAAGAGGAGAAAGGAAAACAAGGTTTTACCTAATTAGCTAACATTCAAAAACTAATAAGATCTAAGGGTTTGGAGTCTAAGGAATTTGAGAAACAGAATTTAAATGGGAAACGTTAAGTTCAGGTAGCACCATTAGGTACTACCTGAAAAGGAAAAGAAAGGTTTCAGCAATTTATTCAAGTCCAAAAATAAGGATGGCACGTTCTGCTTCCACAGTGCTGTTGTGCTATGAACTGTGCAATTCAAGTTCATTGCATGATGTGGAAATGATCAAAATTGAATTTTCCTCATTTTATGCCGTAAATCATCAAGAGTTTATGTACTTTTTAAAGATAAAGATTTTCGACTTCTTTTATGGTAGTGTGTTCAGATGACTGAGTCACAGAAACTTGAAGATATTTATTGAGCTGCTACCCCAGATGAAGGACTTTTTGGAATTAATGGACTCAGAGACCCAACTTGTCAGCCCCCCAGTGGCTCAGAAAGATGTACATCCTTGTGAATATGACAAGACGTCTAAACACCTTCAACCCGAGACTGCAGGAGAACAAAAGAGCATTGCTGATTTGTTCAAAGTACAAGTAAGCACATTCCATGTGGACATGTGGACTGAGCAGATGGCAACTGGGGATGGTCCTCGCTTTCCATGCCTGAACATTCTGAGCTCAAGATATTCAAAGATTTTGAAGACTTGTAGAATTAATTAATCCTGCAATGGATGGAAATAACATCATAATTTTAGAAGAAATTCATAGAGTTTACTGAATACAAATCATGCTAATGCCTGTGCGTCTTTAGAGGTACAATCCAGATGTGTCTACACTAGCCAATGTCTACACTTTCAGCATTGTTCAATTTTATGTGGTGGTATGGATTGTGCCCACCCAGGAAATAAAGTATCCCTGAAAATTTCACTTCCTTGATATTTTAATCTATTTGGTTAAATTCTCTATCATGCTCTAGAAGTGTATTTCTTGCTGTATTGAATGCTGGTGCAGATCTCTTTGACTAAGACTGATGTACCTATCCCTTCGTTGGAGTTGGTGTTTGTTTCTATTGGCATGAACTAAAACCTTTTCCAGGTAATTGACTCAACCAAGCAAGTGTTACCTGATCTGGGAGATTATGTCACATGTCCATTCCTGGGAATGGATAATAACCAGTGACTCCCTGGGGACAGGGATAGTCTCCCTTCAAGAACCAAACTGATGTTGCAATTCATACCCTGGAGTTACACATGGAATAGGCTGAAGCTGTACTCCATCTGGATCTGCATCCTATCATAAATGCCTTCCACTGCTTACCCTGTTTTTCTCCTTTTCTCTTGAGAAAATAAATAGTATCCATGTGAACCCTGTTTCAGACCCTTTCTAGGAAACATGACCTAAAGCAGTTGCTACTAAGAGTGCTTCTACGAAACAAAGTCTAACACTGAGATGTTAAAGTTGAGTCACTTGCCAGTCAGCTGGCTGAGAACCCCATTCTTGGTGGCAGGTGAAATACAGAGAGTCCTTACCATAATGTAACAAAATTATACCTGTGATTCTGGGACAGGATGTGGGCAAAAGGAGAAACACTGGCTCATGTAACATGACTGGTTTGAGAGGAAAAGGAAAATAGTGACTATAAATGTTGTGGAATTAGGGGGCTATTGCCATAGATGCTTTGTAGAAAGAAAAGATCAGGATCAGGTCAATAAATTACCAATTCAAAGCAAAATATGAAGACCAGAGGGCCAACCTGCTTAGCAACTTTTAAAGAAATTCTCATCTTCTGTAGAGAAATGTCCCAGAGGCATTTAAAATCCAGTCCCTATTAAAACTTTGTCTGTGGTTACCTAGACCACTTGAATAATCCAGAGGACATCACATTTGTCCACTATATTGGGGACATTCTGTTATTTATACCTATGAGCCAGAAGTGACAGTTACTCTGGATATTTTGGTAAAACACATTCCAGACAGGGAGAGATAAACATGAAAAAATTCAGGGGCACCTGGTTGGATCAGTCAGTTAAGCACTGGCTTGGGCCCAGGTCATGATTCCAGGAGATGGAGCCCCACATCAGGCTCCCTGCTCAGTGGGAAGCCTGCTTCTCCCTTTTTCACTCCTCCTGCTTGTGTTCCCTCTCTCCTTGTGTCTCTCTCTGTCAAATTAATAAATAAAATCTTTTTAAAAAAATGAAAAGATTCAGAAGCTTGCCTCATTGGTAAAGTTTTGGGGGATTCTGTGATCTAAGATATATCAGAACATTTCCTCCCTAGAGTAAAGAGCAAAGTTATTGCACCTTGTGCCTCATACCTTAAGATAGGGACACGAGGGGTGCCTGGGTGGCTCAGTTGGTTAAGCGACTGCCTTCAGCTCAGGTCATGATCCCGGAGACTGTGGATCGAGCCCCACATCGGGCTCCCTGCTTGGCGGGAAGCCTGCTTCTCCCTCTCTCACTCCCCCTGCTTGTGTTCCCTCTCTGGCTGTGTTTCTCTCTGTCAAATAAATAAATAAAATCTTTTAAAAAAGAGAGAGAGAGAGAGAGAGAGAGAGAGAGAGAGAGAGAGAGAGGTACATGACACTTAGTAGTTTCATTAGATTCCAGAAGAGTACTTGAGATTAATGTTCTGACCCAGTTATGGGGGGATATGAAGACTGTTACTTTTTGATTGGAGCCCAAACTGAGAGAAGAGTTCTAAAGCAGTTCTAGTGTGCTGGAAGCAGCCTTAGCACTTGGGCCTTATGACCCAACAGACTGCATGGTGCCACAGGAATCTGTACTAGGAAAAGCTACCACATGGTATCTCTAGCAAGCCCCAACAGAAAGCCCACATGAAGGTTCCTGGAGTTCTAAAGTAAGACAATGGCATCTACAGCAGAGGACTATGCACCATTCACAGTGTTCTTGCCACACTACTGGGTCTTGGTAAAAAAAGGAGCATCTGTCCTTGGGATATCAAAAAACCATATTATAGCAATAACTACCCAAAATAAACTGGTTACCATACCAAATGTGCAAAGTCAGCAGGTTGGGTGGTCAGGGAAGCACCAGGATCAGGCTCCAGCCTGTTCTAAAGATATCACTAAGATGCACAGAGAGACATACAGACTCTCATGCCACCCACCCACCACTGTTGCAGTGATACTGCATGCTCAGGTCACGACTGTGCTCTCACAAGGACTTCCCTATGGCTTCCCTATGACAGAGGAGGAAACAACCTAAGCTTGGCTCACAGATAAGATAGCTGAGGATGTGGGTACCATTCCCAAACTGATGTCTGTTGCAACTACAAAGTGGTTTTGAAAGACAGTGGTGTAGGAAAACCCTCCCAGTAGATAAAACTTCAAATGCATACTTGACCTTCTACCCTGTGTGCAGAAAGGTAGCCTAAGATAAGGAATGCCTCGACTTACAGGCAGTGACAGACAGCTGGGTTGGTTGAAGAGAGACCTGGAAGGAATAAGAACAAATACTAGGGACAAGAAGATCTGGGAAAGAAATCTGTAGGTGAAATTATGGGAATAGCCAGAAAATGGAAAGAATTTTCTATCAGTCAAGACATGATTGTACATCTAAGAGCAACTACCACAAAGTAGACACCAAATAGCCAAGTGGAAAGGTAATGGCTCAGCCAGTTGTTATTGGCCAAAGTCTGACTGTAGCCAGCCTAATGGGCTTGTGGACGAGTAGTCAAGGTGACAGAGATGGAGGAGTGCACAGATTCCCTTTCATCAAGGCTGATCCAGCTTCTGCAACTGCTGAATATCTGATTTGCCAGCAACCGAAACCAAAGGTAAGCTTCCAATATGGCTGCACCCCTTGAGAACTCTTCTTTGCGTTCACTCTCACTTCAAGCTTAATGTCCTCAGGTACAGATGCTGGTTGTTTCCAAACATGCCCTCAAGCTCTAGCACAAGCTGCCTAATGTTTTTAAAGCAACTCGTTTCTTTGCAGCCTTTTTGCTACACGCTAGAAGATAAAATACAAAAAACTATGTAACAAATATGGAGGCCTTTTAAATCCATTTTTTATACTTGCCTTGACCCCATTTCATTCTACTTCTCACTCCTACATATTTTAGAAGTTAAAAATAAAAACTTATTTTTCTGTTGGTACAAATAAAGGGGAATTCTTGGGATTAGTTCAGAACCACCTAGATAATATATCTTAAGGTTAACTGTGCCATAAACTATCATCTATAATGGGAGTTAGAGTCATTATATTCACAGTCCCGGGACTATGCAGAATGGGGCGGATGTGAGGTGAGGGGTTTGGAGTTAACATAGTTAATATGGGAAATATTTTCCTCTCAGCCCTTTTTCTCCTCCCCAAATGTAGTTATGTGAGACTGTGATTCTTTTTTTTTTAAAGATTTCATTTATTTATTTGAGATATATATAGAGAGATAGATAGATATAGATATAGATATGTATATATAGAGATAGAGAACACACATGAGTCAGGGGAAGGGCAGAGGCAGAGGGAGAAGCAGAGTCTCCTCCGAGCAGGAAGCCCAATGCAGGGCTAGATCTCAGGACCCTGGGAACATGACCTAAGCCAACGGCAGAGGCTTAACCAACTGAGCCACCAAGACACCTCAAGACTGTGATTCTTTATTGCAGTTATCTTGTTACTCTGAGGCAACAAGCCTAAGGAAGAAATGCAACTTTCTGAGCCTGGCAGAGCAGAAGGATAAAAAGAGCACCGGCCTCGGATGATATTACTGAACTTCAGTGCCTGACCTGGAATCAGCCATCTCCAGAATTCTTGATCTATAAGATAATTACATGTTCTTAATGCTCTTAATGCTGAGGTCATGTAGCTTAAGTTTGATTTTTGGGTATTCTCTAATTTACTTCCGAATAAAACTTTTTAAGCTCATGACTACAGTAGATCATTCATTTAAAATTTAAAAACACTCAGAAATTTTATATTTACTTCAGAAAACATGCATATGTAGTAAAAGTATAACAATACACATTAAAGTGATACATACTTACTTCAACCTAATGGCTCCTGTAGCTTGAGGAAAATTAGATCAGAGAGTTTTACAAAAAGGAGCTTCATCTCTACCTGCAATGTACTGTTTATTTCATTTTTTTAATCCTGAAGTAAATATACCAAATGTTAAAATGTGTTAAAGTTCATCATATGTGGAGGCATTTACATTCTTTCCCTGTCCTTTTCTTTGTGTTTCAAATATTGCCAAATAATAAAACATAATAAAGAAAAAGGGGGGGGGAATCTGAGGCACAACATGACAAAATACTTTCTCAAAGTCAGGAATTTTCTATACTCTCATGGAGGAAAGGTATTTACCTACCCAGCCCCTGCCCCTTCTCCATCCCTTCTTGTTCTTCTGTGTCCCAGTTTGGGGAGTAAGACAAGGATAGCTGTAGAGTCACATGATGATCTGACTGAAAGGGAGGCAGCCAACTTCCTAAGGACCATGAGAAGGAGTGAATTTTGGAGCAAGCATCAATCCTTCCCAGGAAGAAGTGCTAAGAGCCACAAATTCTCCTTCTCCCTGGACCACCATTTGCCTAACAGGCCTCTAAATGCTTGATTTAACTATGCAAAAACACTTCTAATTATATTCATTTATGTGACTGACTTACCATTTGAGTCTAATTGCCATGCAGCAAAATAACTGTTAAAGCATATCATTAAACAACTTGAATAATTAGAGAGAGATTTGCTTGTTCTCTTGATTCAATACTAAACTTTAAGGCAGGGACTTCACCGCTCTACCTTTTCTTTCTTAAATTAGTGGAAGAAGAAGGCTATGGAAACACTGCCTGACCAGCCATCTTGGCAGATGTGTCTGCTGAACAGCCTGGGACTTGTAGCAATGACTTCATAGCCCTGGTTAGGTATATTAATCACAGTGGGTATTCTTCCTCTACTTCCTGTCACCTCTTTCCTCATGGACTTCCTCATTTTACATGACACACTCCTGCCACTCTAGACTTGGTTTCTCACTCATTTACCTCCCCCCCCACACACTGCACTCTCCCTCAGCTCCTTCCTCTTGTCCTTAGAGATCACAATTCACCTATGAGTTCATTGTCTTTTATCTGACCTCCTAACTTCTCACATTTTGTCCCTTCAAGAACTTGAAGGCTTGAAATCACAATGTCCTCCAAGGGCTTCTGTCATAAAGACCATCTTATCTCAATATCTGCCAGCTTACAGAGTAGGGCCTTCAGGGGAGAGGGAGTAGCTTTCTCATTTATTAAGGATACTTCCACAACTATATCTGGAGCTACCTTCTTTTCACAGTTCTAATGATTTAAAGTCAATTTGTCTCTTCCCAATTCTTCAAAGCACACTCATTGTTGGTTGCTTCTTCAGAGCTCATATCACCAGATTTATTTCTTCTGTCCTCCTTGGCTTCTGACTCACATTCTTCTTTTCCACTGCACCATCCAGTTTTACACTTAACAAATCACCATTCTTACTGATTACCCTTCAAACTCTTTGACATTGTTCAGCCTTATTCTCTTAAACAGTTTGAAACTCCTGAATGCCAGATGCTGTGCCAAACCCTGGAGATATAATAATGAAAAGAAAAACATGGGCCCTGTCCTTATGGAGCTCCACAGTCTAGTGGAGATGACAGAAATTTAAACACACCGTCACCCACACACAGTTTCTTACTTGTTGTTAAGAAATATCACAGAGCGCTACAAAAGTATGTAAGAGAGAGAGCTAAAACTGACTCTGCAAGGACGGTTTCTCTGAGATATGACCTGAGGTGAGTAGAGGTGAGCCAGATATAAAGGTGATAGAAGAATATTCTGAGGAGGGACTAACACTCAATCCATCCCAATGTCCTAATATCTTAACATCCTCTTATGGCTACTCTGGACTTTTTCCCTCTGGGATCCATGGTTAGGTATTTAATGTGGCTTCTTGAGCAACCTAGATCTCCTTACCTTTTCCAAATGCACCCAGCCATTCTCAATCATATACGTATATCACCCCCATAATTCACTCTGTTACCTCTTGCTCTTAGAAGAGCTGAGTGATATGAAATCACCATCCTTGTAGATCATGGGCTGGTAGATACCAGAAATTTCATATGGCTTAAATAAACACATTACTGATTGGTAATTGCCCATTGTTAAAGCCACTTCTAGCTAGTGTATCTCCCTTTAAATTTAAATGTTTATTGAAACCCTGCACTGAAGGTATCCTTCTCGGTCATTAAGATTTCTGGGCAAAAAGCTTTTAGAATCAAAATAATCTCCCAACCCCCTACTTCATGATGAATAAATCTTTTTATATCTATCCTATTCCTCTCTATTTTCCCTCAAAAAGCAATATAACAAGAAGACGTTTCCATCCCTTCTATAGAACAGCCCTACAGATAATGATAAACTATTATTTAGTTCTTCTCTTCTGTCATTCTCCTTAAAACATCTACCCCGAAAGGACCCCAATAGTACCATATTGGAGGCTTCTGCACAAAATGAGCAAAGAGTCATATAAGGCAGGACACTTCGGTGGCTTAGTCAGTTAAGCTCCCAACCCATCATCTCCGCTCAGGTCATGATCTTATGAGTGGATTAGATGGAGCCCCACATTGGGCTCCATACTCAGGGAGGTGTCTGCTTGAGATTCTCTCCCCTCCTTCTCCCTCACCCTCTGACCCTCCCCCTGCTTGCGCACATGTACTCTCTCTCTCTCTCTCTCTGGAATAAATAAATACATCTTGTTCTAAAAGTTGTATAAGGTAATACAATTTATATAATATTTTCATATATTTTATCACATATGAGGCAAAATTCTGTAAATTATGTAAAACGGGTAATACTGTCTCAACTCTTGGAAAACAGAGTTTCAGAGATTTAGGTGACTATGATATAGATAGTTCAGAAGAGGTAACATCATATTAGTGCTCACTTCTTCCGATTTTAATTCTGTGACCTTCCTATGCCACCTCACCTCCTTTTGGTCTATGTCTTTTAGGAAGGGTGAGAGGGACAAGTGAAAAGAGTCAGGACACCTATGAAAACAAATTCTTTGGGTTTCTTGGGTAGGATAGGTAGACTAGGGAAACTAGGACTTCTCAAAGCCCTTAGGCATTTATACCTGTTCTCTGTTACCAGTCTTTCTAACATCCCTGCTCTTGCCCTGGCTTCCTACTCCACTTGTGGACCTCCTACTACTCTGCTTATTCCTAAGGACTTAACTCCTGGGGGAGAGAGTGAAAGGGAGGCATTTGGAAATAATGCTGAGTCAAGGCCTTCACCCAAAAGGAAAATAATTGCAGAAAGAATAAGATAAAGGGAAAGTGAAGAGCACAGCACAATAGCCAGGAATGCAATACAGTACACGTTCTCTGCTGGAGTTTACGCACATTTATCTCACTCTGTTCTTCCAAAGTCCCAAAGGTTAAAAATGCTCTTGCACACAACTCCCATTAAAGATTTTCAGAGGCGGAGTGCCTAGGTGGCTCAGTCATTGTCTGCCTTTGGCTCAAGTCATGATCCCAGAGTCCCGGGATAGAGCCCTGCATTGGGCTCTCTGCTCCCCGGGAAGCCTGCTTCTCCCTCTCTCATTCCCCCTGCTTCTGTTTCCTCTCTAGCTGTGTTTCTCTCTGTCAAATTAATAAATAAAATCTTTTAAAAATTTTTTCAGAGCCTTCTTAAACAAACAGCTCTATAACCCCATAAGTTTAGTCCCATGTAAAGAGAAGGAAAGGCAGTCCCTTCAGAAATTAGAAATTGGGGACCCTTATTATGCATCCTATAGTTATGATACGTGTTCTGCATTTTAAGAGGCTGGACACAAGCTTGAGAAAAGGAAAGAAGAAGTAAATTCTTAATTAAATCACTATTATGGGTCAGTCACCATGCTAGGAATTTTAAATTCTCTGGAAAATAAAAGTAAGGAAGTGGAGGAGGAAGAGGAAGAAGAGAGGGAGGAAGAGAAAGAGGAAGAAAAATTGGTGCTAGTGGTGGCAGCAATTGTTTCTTTAGGGAAAGAGGAAGAGAAAAAGTGTTTTGATTTTTCATTTTCCCAAATACTGTGTAGGGATGTGGCTTTCCGAAGACCAGCATAATGGCCAGGTGGAATATGGGACAAATCAGGACAGCTCTCTGAGCTGGAGAAAATACCTGTAATTTGCCACCTCCCTTCACCCTTTCATTCCACACTTCCTCCCCTCCCTACCCTAAGATGAAATGATCTGGGACAAACTAATTGAGAAAACTAGTAGTGCATGCCTTCGGGAGGTTTTATTAATGGAACCAGACACACTGCTATAACAGAATGTACGACTGCTCTTTTACATTGATCTAATTAGAACATTTACATACTGAATGCCTCCTGGACAATTCCCTACCAATGACACTCAGTGTGCACCGGGCAAGACTACTCTTTAGGTGAAATTGAACAAAGAAGTCATCAAGTTTCCTTTTTCTCTAAGAAAAATAACATTGTCAAGGTTATTAACAGTTGATCAACTGTCACATGCTCGACATAGATAGGGTTTCCTTGTACTTATGAAAGATGGGGAAACCAAAAGTTCTCACCCCAGTAAAGAAGACACCCTAAAAGCCACAGCTCTATAATTTTGAACAAAGAACAAGAGTACAGAGAGGGTTATGTGATGCAGGTTATCTAAGAATAAAATACAAAAACACGAGATAATTTCAGTAATTAGAATATGCTTAATATTTCATGATTGTGTGGTATTTTATAATGACTTCAGTATTTTCACTGGTTTTAGCTCTTTTTATGTCCACACCAACTCTGAAATCACTGATCACGTTAGAGTGGATATGGCCAAAGTCAGAGTGGGGCTAGAAACCCAGGACATCCAACTTCTTGTTCAACCTCCAATACATATGTGTGGAAAGTAATATTTTATTTCTCCATCATTCTCTACACACTGCTCCCAACAACCAACCTTGCTCCCAACCCCAAAATAACTATTTTTGCTATTCTTCATTGCCTAAAGCTTCTGTGAGGTGGGAGATGAAATCCCTGTGTAGGTTTAGTACATCATAGATGTTCAGAACACACTGATTCATGATTTATAATAGTGGTTATCTGAAAAGGGACCTAAAAAAGCAGAGCTATTTTCAGAACTTCCATTTAAAGGGAATTAGATAGAATGTGGCTATTTAGGTGACCTCCTTAAAGGGAACTCGTATGTCTTAGTTTTAGAAAAATTTTCAAGGTTCTATGAAGTTCAGGAATTTGGTGATATGACTAAAAATAGATACTTGCATAAATTAGTATATGCAATGCTAAAAAGGGAAAATAATTATACATTTCTTTGCCTTCTCTCTCCATTCTACCTCATTCTCTTCATTATTCCTCACTGTACTCACAAAAGAGAGGAAACCAACCCACTTAAAATCAGATTAAATTAAAATTCTTCACAAAATGATTGAAGTATAACCTCACATCCCTAAACTAAAGAAATAGCAGGCATCTTGTGTTAAGCAAAAGAAGCAGCTCACAATTCAAAAGAGAGATCACAACAAAGATATTTCTCTAGTCAAAGGGCATTAGTATGCAAAATATATTAAGTACTGGAATCACATTAAAGAGATGGAAGACCTAATCCAAACAAGGCTGTTTATATTGTTGACCAATAGCTGAACGAACATTGTTTCTGACTATGATGAGCTTTTTATGGATAGTCAATGTTCACAATGGTGAAGAAACAGATCGTTCAGACACACGCCAGACATTTACAGAGAAGTCATTCATCCCAGATGCTCTTATTTTCAGATTGAAATTTTCCACCAGTGGCTCAATAATTATGCTGTTGCCCATACTCTGCAAGCTAGACATATGTGTTCCTTTATGGGACCTCGAGGCCTTGTCTGGGCAGCACATTCAGTTGGCCCCCAGCCTAATGACCTGGTTGTAGAGAGACTCCATCCCCCTGGTCTCTCCAGCTTTGTTTCAGCTCAAGGAAGGGCAGCTCCTCCTAGTTTCAACCCGCAGAGAACCAACAACTTTTGAGATGATTAAATTTTCTGCCCCATTACATATGTTTATCACATTACAACTCAAATATGCAAGGAAAACATGGCTCCTGTGTAACTGATTTGATCTTCCTCATAAAGCTTCCAGCCAATCAAGAAACACAGGGAAAATTAAATTTAGTCCAGTCTGTATTAAAATGAAGTCTAAACTGATAATTGGAAGTCTCTCTATTGGTTTAAATCAGTCTTTGGAAACTATTCAGTCATTGCTACGATCCAAAATGGTGTCTTGGTATAGAATGAGACACATAAAACTTGAAGGTGTTGGTACTAATGGGAACTTTTTACCTTGCACTGGCTCTTGATTATGCATTATCTATCTGGCATCTTCTGACTCATTCCCACTTATAGGCATTCTTTTTTTTTAAGACTTTATCTATTTATTTGAGAAAGAGAGTGAGCAGGAGTGGGGGACAGGGGCAGAAGGAGAAAAAGACTCCCCACTGAGTAGACTTGGAGTTTGATCCCAGGATCCTGGGCCAAACAGATGCTTAACCCACTCAGTCACCCAGGCAACCCTGGGCATTCTTTTATACTCTACAGCTGATGAATTTGTGGTTTATTCTTTCTTGGCTTGGTCATCACCTGATAGCCTATCTTATTGACTTGACCTCTGCTTAACTCCTCCACTCTTGCTAATCCTAAGACCCACCCCATACCCTTAAGTCTCTGTCATATTCTCTATGCAACTCCTACCCTCAAGCTCCAGGGATGCCCACCACCTCTCATCTCATTATTCATGTTACCCTGTAACCAGTGGAAGTTCAGGGGTGCAAATTAAGTCCTCTATCTGCCTGAGCCCTTTGTTTGCTACCTTATGATACATGGGCCACCTCATATGAGTGCACAGGCACCCTGCACTCTTTAGAGCCCCTCAATCTGCCCCCAAACACAGACACACACACACACACACACACACACACACACACACACACACACACACACACACCAATCCAAAAGCAAGGAAACAGTGGAACAAAAGCCCTTCTATTGTCTGTTTGCATCTTGGCCTGGCTAACTCACCTCCTCTCCCCTCGGTTCTTGAGATCATAAAGAGGGACTTTGGGAACAGATTTCTAATAACCTCCTTTCCCTAGCCTCTCATCATCTCCCACCAAATAAGCAGATGTGAGTCGGGGAGTTGGGGGAGTGAGGGGAATTCACTTTCTCTGAATCAAACATTCCCTAATAGGGGTGCCTGGATGGCTCAGGCCTTAAGCAGCTGCCTTTGGCTCAAGTCATGATCCTGGAGTTCCAGGATCGAGCCCCACATCAGGATCCCTGCTCGGTGGGAAGCCTGCTTCTCCCTGTCTCACTCCCCCTGCTTCTGATCTCTCTCTAGCAGTGTTTCTCTCTGTCAATAAAATCTTTTATAATAATAAAAAAAAATCCTTAATATCTTATCTTTCTCTTTATCAAAGGGAGAGCCTCTTTTCCCTCTTACCTGGACCCAGTCCTGATAGAGGGAAATTTGTTTATTATTAAAAGCATATAAATCAAGAGAGCTTGTGCAATATTATCCTTCTTACACAGATTTAACAAAAATCTTACAAGCAGAGAAGAATGAGGGGGAATTCTTTCAGAGCACAGTGTTTGACCAGAGGTGGATTTCCAAATAATCAACAAATGCTATATACCATTTGTTCTGTCTCAAAACCTTACTAAACTGCCACATTTTACAGTCTTGTCCTAAGGCTTATTATGGAAGACAACAATAGCACTTTTATCTCCTCCTCTAACAATCTGTACCCCTTTGCTATAAGCAATTTCTAGATAACAGGCCCGGCCTGGTCTGACAGAATACCCTATCCTGTTTTCATAACCTGTTTATTCTAGAAATTGTTTTCATAGTTTCAAGGACAGAGTGAATACATTTTGTTTTTATAGTTCCCTTTGGTCTCTTGGTGTTTGATTTGTTTGTTGTCCCGTATTTGACTTGGATAGTCCAGGACCTTCATAAATGTTGGGCAAGGGGCGATGCTGTGCCAATTCCTTTGTACGGTTACTAAGAATACTACTCTTTCCGAAAGAAGAAATTGTCTTAAGTATTTGGCCAACTGGAATAAAATTCCATATCCCTGAGGTAAGTGGGGAAAACCCCAGAGGTGAAATAGACTCATCAATCTTACATGCTTTCATTGAACCCATTTCCTCTTTTCTTATCTTTCAGTTAGATTTTTCCCCCAAACAAAAGCAGAACTTAAAAGCAGTTTTAATTTTACAGGAAGGAATAAATAATCTTCTCCATGCTCCACTCCAGGGCCCCACAACCAGAATCAAACTATCCTTGTCTCTTAAGGAAAAAGTCCATCCTCCTCCATGCTGAACTAGAAAAAGACAGTCATGTTTGTTCTACAATGTCCACAAATGGTCTTCGCAGGCATGCGGCTTTTGCTTCCTCATGACTTTTCAACAGCTATATCATTGAAATAAATGACATAAGCCTCCATAGGCCCCCAATCACTGAGTCTGTAGTTCTGTTTTGCATCCTTTCCGAATTCTGATTGTTGTTCATGTCATTCTTCTGGTAGACATAAATAGCCAAATGAAAAAACAACAGCTTCCTGACCCAGAGGCTATTTAATACATTTTAACTGATGAAAATAACGTGTAGGCAGAATTCTCATTTGCAAATCCACAGGGTTTGGCAGATATAATTGAGTAAAAGTAGGCTGAGGTATATCACAAGGTTGATAAATGGCCTGAGATCCAGAAGTTAGTATAACATGTCTGAGAACTTCCAGCCAGCTTCCCTTAATCTCCATCATGCACTATGCAGGGTCTTCCTGACCAAGAAATGGCACCATTGGATAACAGTGTATTTGAAATATCACATTGGTATTGGTTGTGCTTTGTTGCGTAAGCTGACCATTAAAAAATCACACTGTCTCGCATACCCTACTTTATATAAAAGGCCTGCAAGAGGATTTACTTGTGACCCAAGAAAGTGTTCGCCTCTCGTGTTCCACATCATAAGCAGAAGCAAGTTACTCTCTAGTGTAGATTCCTCAGTTCTCCAAACAGCAAATCTTATGGACTGTGAGATTCTAGCATCTATTTAACATGTTTAATTTTATAAGTTACAGCACACAGATTTTCATGCAAATAAATGCCAGAGAATCAATAGTAGGATAATGTTCAGAATTCAGGGAGGGTGTGATTTAAAACATCGTTAAGGATTTCAGAATTAAAGCTTATATTCTAAGTAGCTTTCATGTTATTCCAGTCCAAATTTCATCCAACCATAAAAATCATTCTGAACTAATATGATAGGAAATTAGATGAACCATAATGTCTAGGCAAAATCAGCTAAGTTTAAAATGTAATGGCATATATAAATGTATATATTACAAATATAAATGAAACAGATCACAGAGTAGTCAAAAAGTGACAGCTGCTTTAATTCGTAGGAGTTTAGACTTCCAGCCCCTCTGGAAATTATGAAATGAGGAATAACAAAAAAAACTACCCCCCATTATTATCCAAGCACAAGTGGTATAAGATCATTTATCTTGATGTATGTCACCTTAGAGCACATATTATCCCTATCTCTCAAAGTGTTTTTTCCCCCTTATTTCATCTCTGACATTCATTGTAAATTTAATGATCCACATACGATTTGCTGGTGTCTCAGTCTGGTGTTTTGAATCATGAAACTAGTGCTAAATTTATGGCACTGCAGTACCACTTAGTGAATCATTAAGCAGTACAGTGATTTTAATGATTTGGATCATACTGGACCTCATCACTATATAATGAGGTTCCATTTAGTATAAATTTTATGTAAAAATTCAATTTGCAAACCAACAACATGAAACTACAACATTTTTTCTAACTTGACATTGTATTTATTTATCATATATTTCTACCAGGGTCTACTTTTAAGTTCATTAACAGAATAAGACTTTATTCCATTTTCTTTTCATTAGCATAATATTTAAATGACCCTAAGAATGAAAGTGACCAGCAACACCTTAAACCACCTTAAACTCTTTCAGTGTCAAGTTTGCTCCACTCAAAGATCTCATAAATAATTGCAAACTTTTATATGGTTTTATTATCTTTGATGTTATATATTCATCTTACCATTCATAAACTAAATTGCTTTATAACCTATCTTTCATTACCCCGACAGATTATGAACGTAGAAGAGAAGCACTGGTGATGGCATGTCTCTCTCACCTCTTCCTTTTGATAAAAGTCCATGGCCTTCCACAATTATGCTTTTTCTTCCAAGGGAATAAAATTTAACATTCTAAATGAAATCAAATTAAAATTTCAACTACAGTTCATCTATGCCATCTCAAACCATTAGTCAGAATTTTCCCTTAAAATAACATTTGGCCTCAGAAAATGCATTGGTTAGCAATATGGATGGCAATAAACTCTACAACTAGAATTCACTTAGTGCTCATTTTTTAATTGTCAGAAAAGGAAACTGAGGCTAAGAGAGCTTACAGATCTGATGCCATGGTTATGTAGTTGTTTTATGATGTCAAGAAACAAATGCATATTTCTGGACCCTGACTCATCTTCCCCTCTATTCCCTTCAAAATTGAAGAGTAACATGCCAGTATATTCTTGTTACCAGTGCAAAGTAAATTTCTGATTCTATGTTTTATATTTCAGCTCTCTCTGCATCATTAAAAAGCATGTCTGCATAGTGACCTGATTCACCCTGTATTAAATTATGGTTTTAAAAACTTAGTTCTAACAAGCATAGTAACAATAGTAAATTCATAAGGTATGCTGAAACTGAAATTTTTACAGTCTACGTAGAGGGTTAAGTATAATTTTTAAAAGTAGTTCCTCGACCTAAGCAAATGTTGTTCAAAAGGCTACACCCATAGATGATGTAGAATTTATTTCCTACGCGTGCAGAATAATGCATATGAAAAAAAAAGAAAAACTTGAGAAGTGTTGCAGCAAAATCAAGTACCTAATTTAAATAGACCCATGTTTTCAATAGAAACAAGTTACATGTCACAAAGAAGTATGGGATCCAATCTCTCTAAATTCACATGAGACCTCAATCCACTAAGGCCTGAAATAGAAAATAAAACAGCCACTTCAAGCCTTATTTCTGTGCATCAGGAAACACAGCATGTCTTGCTCCTGTATTTATATTTAAAAACTTAGGATGTGAGTTGGGCACCTGGGTGGCTCAGTGGGTTAAAGCCTCTGCCTTCAGCTCAGGTCATGATCTCAGAGTCCTGGGATCAAGGCCTGCATCAGGCTTTCTGCTTGGCGGGGATCCTGCTTCCTCCTCTCTCTCTGCCTGCCTCTCTGCCTACTTGTGATCTCTCTCTGTCAAATAAATAAATAAAATCTTAAAAAAAAAAAACGTAGGATGTGGGAAGGGAAGTTTTAAAATTCCCTTTTCCTGGGGTACCTGGATGGCTCTGTCAGTTAAGCCTCTGACTCTTGATTTCAGCTTAAGCCGTGATCTCAGGGTCATGAGATCAAGCCCCATGTCAGGCTCTGAGCTCAAAGCAGAGTTTGCTCAGGATTCTCTCTCCTTTTCTCCCTGCCTTTCACCACCCCACCACCCATGTGTTCTCTATCAAATAAATAAATACATCTTTTTATAAAATAAAATTCCCTCTTCTCAGGTAGAAGAGGTAACAAAAGTTACTATAGACACAGACTGTAGAGAGGTCCCTGATGTGCACTGCCCAGTTGGGGCAGTGCCTGTCACATGCCCTAGGAACCAGAACAGCACAAGGCCTTTTAATCATCACTGTCTAGAGAGGCTCTGTTGTTGTTTTTTCTCTTGTTTGGGGTTCAGCAGTGTCTGCTTTGGAAGAGTTCATACTTGAGTATGAGCACATGTGAATAAGAAGTCAGAAGAAAGAGGCTCGTCAAGCAGGGCATGGCAGGCCAGCCTACTATTCTGTTTGTTCCCACTTCCTCCCATTGCTTCCTCCTATTTCTAACCACTCAGTCAAATTCCTGTTTTACATGAATGGTCCTAAGTTTTTCAGAATCACTGATAACCTCAAAAATAAAGATAATTACTCATCTGCTTCACAGCTGTGTAGTCAAGACCCTTGATTCAGATTAGAATGTCATCAAGGACAAAAGCCCTCAAAGCCACAGAATCCCAGTGCAGTCACTCAAAGATCCTAACTTACACCGGAAGATGTTGGAGAATACCCAAATTTTGATGTGGCCAAATGTGGGAAGACTACAACTGGAAATAAAACTTCAAATGGAGAGTATGGTCAGCTTATGGTAACCAAACAATACCCCAAAGAAATATTGTGGAATATACTTCAGGAAGAACAAGGAGATAGTCTGGAAGGGATCTGGACTTAGAGCCCAACATCTCCTTATGAGAATGTCTTTTTTGATCCCATTTCCATAGCACCTATTTTTTTTTTCTATATCACATGTTCTGTACAGCTCCAGTCTTGGCACCATGTTTTAAATAAGCCTTTAAGGAATACTTTCTTTTCTTTGTTCCAGCGTCTTCATCACCCACTTGTTCCGAGGATCCCAGAGATCTTCAGCAAGCAAAATCGTTGTGAGAGATGTCTTCTGGTCTTCAAGACCATTGGTCACTTCTTGCAATTGTCTCAACCTGAATGTTCCCACTGGGGAGTGGGAGGGATTCGTGCTTGGCTACCAGGGCACAGGAATTCTTACAGAGCCTGGAGCCCTAGCAAAAGTGCAGTCCTTCAAGTGCATCATGAACCTTTCCACCAAGTCTTACATCTCTGAGAGGACCCCAAGAGTATAATATATTCCTCCTTATCCTTGAGGACCTACTTCCTAAACCCAAACACGGTCACATTCCCCTCTCTAACTTCAAGCATTTCTCTCTCCTCTTGTGCTCTCTGGTAAAGTCTGCCATAATGTCCTCCAAGAACAGTTGTAAATGTGAGTCGAATGCAGGAGAAGCAGTTTGGCAGTATCTTCAGGCAAATTCCTTTCTTTTTTTTTTTTTTTTTTTTGGTCTATGAAACAATAGCCTAAAGATAAGGGAACAAAAGTTCTGGTGAATTTCTTGGCAAGAACAACAGGGGATAATAGATTAAAATTTAATTTCTTAGTGAATAATTATCCTGTGAAACAAATCAATCATAACAGCATTGACTGAGTATTTATTGTCCTTAATCCTATGAATCATAAACATTTATTGAGCACCTACTGGAGCCAGATTCAGTTACTACAGTTCCTGTCATGGGGACACTCACAGTCTAGTTGGGGGGAGCAGTATTTATAATAGGAAGGAGCTATAGAACACAGACAGATGGATAACCTATCATACTTTAAGTGGCATAGGATTATGTCCATAAGGTTGTAATGAATCACCATGAGTAGTTAAGTGACCAGTGCAATGTAGATTAAATGTAATGTCTCAGTTATGTTAAATATGTTAACTATATTTTTGTATTTTTATCCTAGTTTGCTGAATGTCATCCACAACCAATTGACTACTGCCTTGGGGAGTAGGCAGAAAAAATTATATTCACAATGCTATAGATAGAAAATTAGTGCAGAAGAAAAAAATGGCTGGGTCAGGCCTCCAAATCAGTTGCAAATGTTAAATCTCAACTCTTAATTTATTAAGTTCTACTGTGCTCATGGAAATGCTTAAACCTGAGAAAAAGAACTTCAGTTCATTATCACCAGACTCATTAACATCTTGGCGTGATGGCTCCAGATATAATGGCCAGCTTTGGAAATTTACTCAGGCTTAAACAAATGTGAAAAATAAAGACCTACATTCAGTGATATATACTAGAAAACTTCTTGGTTTATAATCACACCAAAAATTTAGTAAAATGCACCCCTTTTAATGCTTGTTAAAAGTCAGTCCCTTAAAAACTTAAAATAGTAATTTAACTCTATTTTAGTGGTCAGATGGGTATTTGACTTCATATATATTAAACTTATAACTGTGTCCCAATGGGTTCTCCTTTAATGTTTTTGGTGAGATGAGGATCAAGAAAAAATGAAAAGATATTTAAATGTTGCTAATTAGGCTATAAAGTTATGCATCCATTAGGATGAATAGTCACCCCTTCCCATTGTATAATCCTCTTTTTTACCTACTAACATCAGTTTTTAAGAAAGGTTCCCCTCCACCTCCCTGTCCTCTTCTAAAAATTCTAAGCTTGAAAAGTTCTATAAGAGGTACATAAACTTAGGTTGACAGGATTTCCAGTTAATTGCTTGACAATGAAACCTCCGTCTTGTGTTCACCATGCTCACTTCTTTGCATACCATGTATTGTAGTCACTTTCTAAACTCAAGGAGTTAAATTCTAGTTATTCTGGTTTAAGACCAGGCTTTAATCTAATTCTAGTCCCTAACATGCAGCAAGTTTCATGGATAAAGTTCCTTAAACCAAAATGGTAGAACTCCTTTGAAAAAAGCTTGTGTTCCAATTAAATCGACATGTGTAAATAGTGATAAATTTAGTATTTTATGGCAGAGACAATATGTAATATTTATGGTCTAAACAATCCATCACAGTGTTCTAAGATAAATTTTTGAGACATAATAGCATTCTTAATTACTAAAACTTTATGGAACATGAAACTTTACTTTTAGGGTTTTTTTCAAGCTTTCTAAGTAAATGATGATTTACCAGCTATAGAAAAAATATACTTAAAAACAAATCTGAACAGTAGGAAATACCTTCAGAATTTTTGTCATCTCTTGTTAAGTCTCTAATCTAGTTCTGGGACAATAAGAGTTAAATAACATGTGTTAGACAGAAGAATTCCCCAGCCTGTCTTAGCTCCAACAACTCCAGGGGGAGGAGCAAGAGCCCAGGTGCTCCGGAAGCTCCAGGTAAGCTCATCCTCTCCCAATAGTGGTAGGGAAATGGGACCCGGAGCTCCAGAGGCCCGTGGCAAGATCCTACACTTTATACTCCAACACATACCACCTCCTCACTTATCTGCCTGAGATCACTGGGATCAGTCTCTGTCCTCCATTCTTGTTGACTTTGAAGTCCATGAAGTCATGGATCAGTCATGGACTGACCATGAAGTCCAGGGATTCCAACTAGTCCCTCACCCCCTGCATTCCAACCACCCGACAGCTCATGAGCAGAGAAGCAACAAAACCGTACCCATTCTCCCTGGTACATTCCCTTCACTGCTTTGCTTTTCTTCATAGCATTTATCTTCCTCTGAAAAACTATGTTTATATTTGTCTCATTGTCTCTCTCCACTAGAATGTATGGTTAGTGAGGGCTTGCCTATTTTTCACATTGTTGTAGTCCAAGCACTTAAAATAGCTCATAGCCTATAACAGGTGCTCAATAAATATAGGAAAGAATGAATGAATGAAATCCAAGAAATCCTTTGAATCAAATTTAAGTCAAGTTATATTTATCATGTTTTTAAGGTTGTTAAGCACTTGTATGATTAGGCTGCTATAAGTTAAGGATGAGAGGTACAAAGATTAAGGGTGAAAACTGGTGCCTTCTTATCCTATATTCTTCATGCCTGATATTTGCCTTAAAGATGTGTGTGTATCTCTCCCATATATATATGTGTACACATATATATATATACACATACACCAGCCCAGCCTTCCAGAAAATATTACCAATTTTGAATATTAATTCCATTTCCATAAGAGAAAGCAGAAAAAGCATAGACATAGTACTCCCTTTCATCATCTATAATTTTTGGTATATAATTATATAAGTTCATAATATTTAGTAGAAAATGCACATTTTACAAGGACTTGGGTCAAATTTCCTTATCTGGCAAGTAAAAATAATTTGCTTGAATGAGAAATTTTCAGTGAGGGGAATAATGCACCAAAAGGCATTCAAAGTCAGAAGAGAAAACAAGGTTATTAGTAGGCCTTTATGCAATTTATAATCACCTATCTCTGGAGGGGTAAAAATGGTCCCGTTTCTCATTGTTGGCAATTCTTCTCAATGACCAATATGTCTACCAACATTTTCTTCTGGAAAATACAGTCAAAGTTGTAACAGAAAATCACAGATGCAATCAAATTCATACTAATGGTTGAAATGCACCATATGTCCTCTGATACCTATGCACAATAGGGTGCAGGTTTAATGACTTTCTTATTGTGCCCCTGTTGTAATTAGGTATTAAAGGACATATGGTATGTTGCCGTTTTAACAGTGAATTTCCTTGTTTTTTATTGTTTTCTATCAGAAGCTTAACAGTCTTTCAGGGTAGTATTAGTAGTGAGAATTAAACCACATGTTGATTTCCTTTTTTTTTTTAAGGCTTGGAATCTCATCTTGATTAGCCTTATTAGTGTAGTGCCAAAGAAAACATCCAAATCAAATCTATTTTCAGTTAACATGGAGTAAAATATATTTGAATTGGTAAGAAGTCAGTGAAAACTCTTTTAGAATTATAGTCAGAATACTATATGTAGAGGCTTAGAAATCAAATAATAGCTTATTTGTCCAGAAAGTCACCAAAAAATGTGATGATTTGGAGACTCTTCAAACTTCTTGCAAAATATTTATTATCAAGATGACTTTTTTAAAAATAAACAACTACCTTCTAAGAAATTGCTATGTGATTGGTAAAGAACTCAATAAAGTCCCAAACAAATATACTCAAAACAAAAATCTACCTGAAAACAAAGAGTCAACAGAATAAGACCAAGGGAAGCTATGAGTCATGATGTTTACTTTGTTCAGACACAAGCTAAGATTTTTCAGAGCCAAAGAGCACATATATGCTAATTCAATAAGCTGGGGAAAAAATATCGGATGAGCTCAGAAGAGTATCTTTTGTTATCACACAAAAATGAATCAAGGAAACAAAGATATGATGGCAAACTATACTATTTCAAGGCATTTCTATACTCCCTTTAAAGTTAAAATTCAATCTATTTTCTGACTTAAACATATATACCAACCAAGCACTAAGCAGTTTTAAATTCAAATAGTTCTTAGCATCTAGAAGAAATGTTACAGATCCCTAGGAAGCAAATATCCACTGGATCCTGGGGCATTCCACATGAGCTTCCCTAGATTTCTGCATTTCAGGTCAAGAAAAGAGAAAGATCCTATCATACAAGTTGATACTCTTTAGTCGTAAGGATGGTTACACATCCCTGTCCCAGTCAGCACGAGGGCACATCACAAGATAGCCAGCCAGGCTTCCAAATGAGCCATGAAGATTAATAAAATACAATCTCCAGCCTATGTTGGCACCTCCCTGTCAAGCTAGCTAATGAGTACTGTGTTACTGTAAGAGTCAACTGTCACATTGTCTCTGGACTAATAAATGGATTCTAAGACAAATAACAATACACAACTAAAATTCAGTCTGAAAAGAGCTTTTCATTTATTGCAGCCTGGTGTAGCCCCAAGAGGCTCTAGTTGTCGACACCATAAGCACTGTCACTTTTTATAGGAAGTATTCAACAAGGGTAAATTCAGTTTAAGCAAAAGAAATCCAGAGTTGTTTTCCCAAATTCAAGGTTTAAGATGAACCATTCAGCTTAACTCCTATATTCCAAGCAATTTATAATATTAAGAGAAAAATATGCATAACTAATGCATCTATCAGGAATATTCTGGAAAAAACTTGTTTGGGGGAAATAGTTCGCTTTGGGGAATTTCTAATTTAAATAGGAATCTATATCTTGTAGTGATATGGTTATTAGAAATGAACTTCACCTCAGAAGTGAGATCCCACTGCCATCACTTTGTGTTTGTGTCCTTCCAGACGCTGTACCAGAGGAAGGAGGCTGCACATGGAACTATCAATGTGGCCATCACATTCATATTTCTGTTTCTACCAATGCAGTTTCAGTATCCCTGAATGGAATCTGGTTAGGGAGTATAGTTATAGGATAATAAGAAGAAATAATGACTAGTTACAAAAGATCAAGTTTTCCAATAAGCATGATAAACACAGTGAAGGGTATGAGAAAGAAAGCATTTTATCTAGTTTGTAGTTGCTGTGAACAGAGAAAGAATAAGTCAAAGGTAGGAAAGGAAAGAAGAAGAGAAAAAGAAAAGAAAAGGGAGGGAGAGAGGAAGTAAAGAAAGAGAAAGAAAGGAAGGGAGATGGGAGGAAGGAAGGAAAAGAAAAAGAGGAGAAAGAAGATATAGGATATAATTGTCTTGTGCCCTCAAATACATGATGATTTGTTTTAAGGCATCCATGTTTCATTATGTTCCTCCTGATCTATCATTTATAATAACATAATAAACCAGAAATCTTAATATCAGAGAAAGCATGCTCCCTAAAATACATGGTAAAGAGATTCATTTACTCACTAACTTCTGTGAGAATTGCAGAATGGGAAGAAAGTACAAAAGAATTGCGATATTGGGTTGGATTTATAGTCTTCCCAGCCCAATATTTGAAATTATAGAAGTAGCTTAGGAATTGTATTGGGAAATCCTTGCTCTGCTTGTCTTCCGTTTCTTTTTTTTTTTTTTTTTTAGAAAGGGAGAGAGTGGGGGGAGGGGCAGAGAGAGAGAGAGAAGATCTTAAGCAGGCTCCACATCTATCATGGAACCTGACACAGGGCTGGATGTGAGGCTAGATTTTACGACCCTGAGGTCATGAATTGAACCACAATTGAGAGTTGAACGCTTAACTGACTGAGCCACCCAGGTGCCCCATTTGTCTTCAATTTCTGTCTATTACTTTCATATTACAAATTGGACCCCAAAGACCTAAGAAATCTCTTTATCCCTTACGATATAAATGGACATATAACATACTCCGTAAGTACTGGCACATAGTAGGTGCCTAAGAAATATCAGTCTCTCCCTCCCTTTCATGCTAGCTCTTTCTCCTCTAACCCCCTCACTCCCTCTTCTGCCTTTGAATTTAACCTGCAAACATTAATTGACCAGAAGATGGAATTCAGTTCTGAAGGTGTTCATTCCATAGTTCTCCATGCTCATCTGACTCCACCAGCATTGACATCAGACAAGAATGCTTGCAAAGATTTTTCATAATAAAAGTGTTCATTTTTCATTTCAATAGTGGAATCATTCCACAAAATTCTCCTTTAGTTTAAGAAGCAAATGCAAGGGACACCTGGGTAGCTCAGTGGTTAAGCCTCTGCCTTAGGCTCAGGTCATGATCCCAGAATCCCAGGATAGAGCCCAACATCAGACTACCTGCTCAGTGGGAAGCCTGCTTCTCCCTCTCTCACTCCCGCTGCTTGTGTCCCTCTCTGACTGTGTTTCTCTCTTCAAATAAATAAAATCTTAAAAAAAAAAAAAAAAAAGAAGTAGAAGAAGAAGCAAATGCGACTGTGAAGATGTTAGCTACCGTTATTGCCATGACAATGTTCTTATTGTTGTGATTATCATGGTTATTGCCAAGAAATTTACTTGTAAAATACAAGTATTTTCTTCAAACTATGTCACTACTGAAAGAATGAACTTCTGGGTTTACATCCTTCCAGTTGAAATAGTTCTTCCCTTTGTTGTTTCTTGTATTTCCTACAGACATTGTAGAATAATGGTTCTAAACCCAAATTGTTAGGTTAGTTGGCTGCTTGGATATTTACATCATTTCAAGCTTCAAAGGATGCTGTCTCATTCTTGTCCATCAACACCTTATCATTTTTCCACAGTTTGGGGGCCTTTAATATACATTATTAAATTATTGTTGGTAAGTGTTGTGTGGGTGGTGTTCATAACCTTTAAAGATTTTCATGCAGAAAAAAATTATTTCTTAGATGCTCACAACAAATGTGAGAGGCAGGTTTATGTTTGTGTACATGAGAAGAAATATCACAAAGGATAAATGACCTGTTCAAGGTCATATGCCAGAACACGGAGGACTAAGTGAGATGCAGATCTTCCCACCCCAGGGCCCCACCCCTTTTAGCTCGGGTGTTATTTACATTCGCATCTCTGTCCATCCCACTTTGAGAGGAGGGAGGTTTTGCCTCTGCCAGACTCAAGAATTGTTTCAGTCTTCTTGGTCTGTCTTCAGAGGGCACCTCTCTGCCCCCTGTCCACATAAAATATCAATCATTGTCACTATCTTATTAGGGTTTCCTTCCTAATGTAGGTATATAGTTTTTGTGGTACATTTATACTGCAGATGTAGACACTTGAGAGTTTTACCCAAAAGAGGAAAGAGAAAAAGAGAAAGGAAACATTAGAAAAGGGTAGGAAAAAATGAGAAAAGTTGCTTACGATAGATTTTACTATTGCATCAATGTGTCCTTTTCTTATCTCTCAGGCTACCATCACAGAAAAGAACATTCTCAGAGATCAGAGCTAAGTCCCTCAACTATCACACATGTTGAGAACATTCCAGCCAGTCAACCACAAAGGAGGATGGCAGGATTTTCACGGTGATTCCTTTCATATAATGCATAGAAGGGCAACAGTAAATACAAAGATTAAGATTTATGTGCCAGTCACTTTTCACACATTTTATTTTTTAAGTGAATTTATTTAAAAATTTACTTAAAAAAAAAAGAGCATGTCCAAGACAAAAGAAAGAAAGAGAGAGAGAGAGAGAGAGAGAAGGAAGGAAGGAAGGAAGGAAGGAAGGAAGGAAAGAAGGGAAAGAGGAGGGGAGGGGAGGAGAGGGGAAGGGAAGGGAGGGGAGGGGAGGAAGGGAGGAAGGGAGGGAGGAAGGGAGGAAGGGAGGAAGGAAGACATTATCCTCACACTAACTTAAAGCTAGGTACTATTGTTCAATTTCACAGATGCGAATACCAAGACATTGAAAGTTAAATAACTCAATGAAGGCCACACACAGAGATCCAACAGAGTCAGGATTCAAACTTGGACTCTCAACTCTCCCGCCCCCATAAAAACAATATTCCACCACCAAAATGAACCTTCCATTTGGGCATTTTTCTCTGAAGGTGTTGACAAAATAAAACATTCCGATCACTATTTGACATTCTCCCCTTCACAAAGCAGCTGTCCCCAGCATCCCCAGACAACCACCCTCATCTTACTCAACTCTCTGTTTAGGGGGTTGTAGAAACAGAGGGAGGAACAGTCACAATTTCCTCAGCCCGCTGACAGGGCGGTTCTCCTCAAATGAATCACAGATTCACTTGTGCACAGACTGGAGGAACTGTCGAGGAAAGACTTTCCTCTCTTCCCCCCAAGTTCTAAGGGACGCACTATTGTGGGTTCCGGGCCCTAAAAGATTTGTAGTATATTACACATGTGAGTAATATTTGCGGGCTCTTTGTCAGGGTCCAGGACCCCAAAGGACTGAGCCAAAAGCCGGAATTAATTGGCGAGGACACTGTTCATTTTCAGATCCTGCTCTAAGCAGGATCTCTAGGCAGTGTCAGAAAAACACACTGTCTTTGTTGTATCTTCTTTGTGTAGGAACCGGGACGCTTTTCCAGCCGTGTCAGTTTCGTGCCAGCTTGGTGGGCCTGCAACTTTTTAAAAATTCACTTTAAAAAAAAAAAAAAAAAAGAGCATGTCCAAGAATAACAAATGAGAAATTTTTATCTTCAAAATATGTAGATTTGAGATTTGTTTTGGAAAAAAAAATGCACAAAGCTCTACTGAGCATCTGTAACAATGATATATCTACACATTATATGGCCAGCTATCTTTAGTTTGTTTTTATATCCTGTGGAGTGTGACATCTGTGCAAAAATTATGAACTGACTCATATACATGAGGTGCTTATTCAGAGTTTGAAAAATGGGCCTATTCTTCTACAGTCCAATTACTCATGGAGAAATTAGAGAGGAACTTTAAAATCTTGGAATCTTTTTCTTAATTTATTTGTGTGTTACTCGAGTCAGCCTGATCAAGCAGAAACTATCCATAACAAGGGTGAAGGTTTTTCTAAGTGGGTTAATTATATTTATTTTCATGGCCACTAGTCCCTCATTTGCTTTTTATAAATTACTCAGGGCAAGGGGCTAATCTCTGTGATCGCTCTCAATCTACACGTAACAGCTCAACCTTTCACTTGAAGTGGATCTTTTCTATTACAACCCTTTTATGAACCACCTGTAAAGGGAAGGAAGGCTATATCCATGTGGAGTTATAGATATATGCATATAAAAATTTATAACTATTCCCTAATCACTCAGACGTGTAGGCTAAGCATCACTTATGATTACTATACAGATACTCTTATACAAAGAAGTACATTTATATGGAAAACTAAAGAAAGCTTTTATTATAAGAATAAATGTTCACTGATGCTGAACTCTAGCTATCCTATTAATGCAACCATAAGGAGATTCATTGATCTTTGTCAGTCCATATTTAAGCCCCCTTAAGTGTGTCTTCAGGCAACTAAGAGAAATTAGATGATTCTCTCTCTCGTTTTGCTGTCCTGGCATGAAATTCTATCCCCACTCTCCCCCTTCTGGATTTTCCCACTACTAAATACATTTTCAATCAGCATTCCAGCATTGGAATAGAAAGTTAATCCTTGTGAAAGGATCCCTGTTAAATCTTTGCAAATAGCTCTTTGTTCCAACTCTTTGGACATCAGTTGTCTTTGGGGTCCTGGGTAGGGTATACAGAGCACAAATCCAGAATAACTCATGTCCATCTTCTAGCCAATTCACCTTGGAAAGTCGAGTCCAGGGTAAGGAGAGTGAGAGGGGGAGAGTAGGAAGTGACAAAGAGGAAGAGAGAAAGAGAAAATTCATTTCCTTGAGCACCTACTATGGTCAGGCACTGTAAGTGGTACAATCACATATATTATCATAAAAGACGACTTCCTCCTAGCTTCTCAGGTTTTGGAGCTTGCTTTGTAATATAAAAGCAACAGAGTGTTGGAGATTTATGTTCTTGGAGTCAAATTTCCCTTCAGCTTCAGGATCCTCCATATGTGAGATGAGACGCGCACATCTCAGAGACATGGACAGATCTTCCTAGACCTTCTAGCTCCACAGGCCAGAGTTTCTGTTCTCTAGCATCCCAATGAGCAGAAAACCACATCTATAACTTTACAAATGAAAGAGATTCCTTCTTCTCTGCTGTGTTTGAGAAAACATTTAGCAGCACCATCACCCACAAATTGTGACCCCACCACACATCACTTTACCACCGTGGTTTTATTTTTATATTCTCCAAGATTCCCTTTTCCAATCTCTAGATGGAGTCACGTGTTGATTCAGTATTGGGTTCTATTTTATTTGTCTGTTAGTAGTCCAGCAAGGATTAGTGGTAGATAACTGATTCCTTTGAAATATGGGACAAGAGTCTGAGCGATGACATAGGAATCCAGTCTAGGAGGACAGATGGTCTGAAAGGAACTCTAAAGAAGGTGTGCAGGCGTGTGCAGGCAAAGGCATTGATTGACAAATAATCAGTATTGGCTAGTTGCCTACATTTTGCCGAAGTGGCCTATGGAGCAATTAGATAAAGACACTGAAAAGAAATAAGGCTGTGTTGATAGATGTTTTTATAAATTCTATTGGCTATTTTGAGTTTTAAAAAGTGCTCTAGTCATGCATGCAAATTCAGTCTCACCCACCGTAAAAGGAGCACTGTTTTTTGCTCCAATAGTCACTAAGCTTATATCAACAATTTCATGAAAGTTCAGTAAAATCAGCTGTGAGAGGAATATGCACATGACTTTTGCTTGCTGGAGAACCCCTCAACACGAGACTGCCAAGGAGTGGGCAACAGTGGCTTGTGAAACAACACTCTACTATTTTTTTTTTCCTTCTGTAAATACCTTGTTATAAAAGATTTTTTTCAGGTCTCTAAAAAATAAGAACAAAAATCAAACCACAGAGACAAGGCCCCTTTAATATGTTGCAAGGCTGACATCATCATTGTTAATAAGGCATTTATTGGGGACCCACTGAGCGTGGTGACATTCCAGCCTCCCACGCCCACTTCCCACCATGGTCCCCGCTGGACGCCAGCCTCTCCAGGCGTAGTTAAATGTCTGTGATGCAGCCCTCTTGGTTTATTGTTAATTAACTTGACGTCTAGATCCCATCCACATACAACTTAAAATACAAATTGTGTGCACTTTGAACAGAGTCTTTGAACATTCTTCACTGATTATTTAAATGATGTGTGGATTTTGTCTCTAGCAGTTGGTTTCACTTTAACCTTTGGACAAATTGAAAACTTTTTTTTTCCGTAAAACTCCATTTCTCTTTGTAGTCTTAATTTTGCACCACACGGACTGTTTAACAAGCAGTTTGCAGGTAGAAAAGAAAGACCTCATGACCCAATATTCTCTGCTTTCCCCAATGATTAGACATAGAAATTAGTCCAGAAGAAGAAGAAGAAGAGAAAGAAGAAGAAGAAGAAGAAGAAGAAGAAGAAGAAGAAGAAGAAGAAGAAGAAGAAGAAGAAGAAAAAGAAGAAGAAGAAGAAGAAGAAGAAGAAGAAGAAGAAGAAGAAGAAGAAGAAGAAGAAGAAGAAAAAGAAGAAGAAGAAGAAGAAAAGAAAAACAAAAAGAAAGAGAAGGAAACCGGCTTATGATTGGTTATACATATAAAGGAACAATTCCCTGACGTCGTTAAGGGAGCAATAATGAGAGAAAGTTGTTGCTGAAATTAATTTTAAGTGGAAGCCAGTTTCATTTCCCTAAAAAATCTTTTGTATATTTATTTAGTAACTGGTCATGAAATAATGCTTTAGACAGGCACTTTCAAAGGCATACCTCTTGTTTAAGAAATCTGAGACTTTGATAATTATTAATGCACCAACGCCAGCAGAGAGATGCTTTATTCCCCATGTCATAGTACAGCTATTAATGATACTCAAAGGAAGGAAAATTACCATTTTGGAAGTGTCCAAAGCAGTAAACTGGTAAACAAGCCTGCAGTTAGGGCTATGGATGATGTGAATCAACAAGGGTGAAAAGATTTGGTTACTCTGTGTATTAGTGTTAATAGGAATAGATTATAGAGGAATATTTGTGATGTGACCTTCTGTGCACTAATTGAAATAGTATTCAGAGTCAGCATTGGCGTAATCAAGTTAAACACGGAATCATAAATCATCATGAAAAGTGCTGTCACAACTTCCCCGTTAATGCCCTGGACTGCTGGGCAGCCTCGTGAAAATATCTGCTATGCCGATCTTTAGGTTAATAGGAACAGAAATGGCATTTAAAGACTATTTGGATCAAATCTGCTCTGAGGTTGAAAGTGTTCCTCTGTTAATTTACTGGTAATTTGAAGTGATGTAGTTAGGGTTAGAAGGAGCACAGCTGAGCCCCTTATAGCAAAACAAAGGGCTGTGGGAGTTTCTTCTAATATTTATTTAATTGCTTTAGGGTACAATGCTAATCAGTTTTAATATACATGTGTAGTTTCCTTTGTTTCTCAGATATAAAACAGTTGGCAAGTTGATCAAATGCGTATCATTAGCCGTATAGCTTCAGGTGATGCATTTGACAATGACAACTTCGGCATCCTTATATTTATCAAACAGCAAGGTTTTATTGTGTATACATGGAAATATTTCTGACAAGTTAAACTATGATGTGTCCTAAGAAAGAATAAGAATTTACTAGCAATATTTATCTATGGACATTTTTTATCGATTGAATAAAATCAAACTAACAGGCTTAAGAAAAACACAGAGGAATTTTTAAGAAATAATACATACTATTACCATTAATACCCAGCGTCTCAATGCAAAGGAAGGTTGTGGACAGTAACGTGTATGAGGCTAAGAAGTAAAGGACCTATTTATGATAATTTGCTTCAAATGTTATAAATTAATACAAATTCCAGCAGGCACCTGATAATAGAATCTTTACAAAAGCACGATATTATACTACAAATCTGAAAACACCTCAAGTCTATCCAATATTAAATAGTGTATTTAAAACTTAGAAGACAAGTTAGGTGGATAAACGTAGGTCTGTTACGTAAAGAGTCCTAGGGGAATAGTTCTTCCTAATTGTCGTTCACCTAAGTAGGGAGGGAATGGAAGAGAGGGTTACTCATCTGTAAATACAGTAAGATATTTTTCATCACAAGAAAAACTTCAAACTTTTCTACCCTTAACAGTACTTAGAACATTCAGTTCATATTCTTAGAAGCCAATCAGTTGCCTGCGGTTACCAGGGTACGGTATATGTTTTCATATAGTTAGCAAGCATCCGAAGTGATTTCTACGATGAAATGACTAAAATATGGCTAACAAAGCATGTTCCCCACTTTTAAGAAACAGAGGTCATATTTTTGGAGCATTACTTAACAGAACGTTGAAAAAAGTTTCAGTTACCATATTTATTTATTTTTTTACAAATTTTATTTATTTATTTGACAGAGAGACACAGCAAGAGAAGGAACACAAGCAGCAGGAGTGAGAGAGGGAGAAGCAGGCTTCCCACCGAGCAGGGAGCCCCATGCCGGGCTCGATGTGGGGCTGGATGCAGGGTTCAATCCCTGGACTCCGGGATCATGACCCAAGCTGAAGGCAGACGCTTAACGACTGAGCCACCCAGGCGCCCCTTAATCACCATATTTAAATAGGATGTTAGTCATGGTGCCATAGGATGATGATCTCTTTGTATTAATTTTTCTAACAATAAAATGTCTGTTGTCATAATTCAGGGAATTATCTGCCCTTTGAAGACAAAGCTTACATCATGTAAGCAGGGTGAGAAAAGGAAGGAGAAAACAATACCGGGTGTGAGAAATTTTATCTCCTACCCTTTCTTCCTTTGTTACTAGAGCTACAAACATGACATAGAAATATTAGCTGATGTTGGTAAAGTCTCAATCCATTTGGGACACAACCCTAGAAGCACAGAAACTACATGTGTCCCTAAGGAGTTCCTAGTGGATTTGTGGCAGGAGCAGGACTAGAAGCCACTTCTCCAGACTCCTAATCCTATGACCTGACTTGGCCGCCAGGGTGTCACCCACATCCTGCCTGGATCCACAGCTCTGGCAGGGAATGGGGGGAAACCAGCGAGGAGGGATGCCAGAGACAGTCCCCTGTGTATGTGGGCACCCCACAAATCCATGCCTGAGCATCAAACAGCACAAAGTACAGCCAGTTTCATTAAGGATTGCCATCCCCTAAGCAGAAAATTTGAAAGGGTTGAGGTGTTTCTCATCTTTTGGAGGTGTGAGACCAATTATACATAAGGCAGTCAAATACATGTTTTTAAGGCATTTTTTTTTCTTACTGGTTGCTTTCCATTGTCTTTGGAAAATGGCACACTCTTCTCAATTTCTGGTTTTCTTTCTCATTAATACTTATAATGACCTGGCACATAATAAGTGCGACATAAATATGTGTTAAAATTTCAAAGTTACACAGGTTCGTTATTTTACATGTCTACTCAGTGGCCATAATTTTAGGTTTTTAAGATTTTTGTGCATAGACTTCTTAACATGGGGATTTTGAGAAGTAGGAGTATGAATGGAATTGACATCTAAGTGGAGATGTTCTACTTCAGTGTAACAATTCCACATCTGACACTAATTTTAAAAATCTTTTCTCCCAAGTGCCTGCTCACTACCTTGGCTTTATAGGCCAACCTGCCATCCGTGAGCATAGCTGCGTGTCTCCTCCACTTGAAGAGCCCCATGAGCATAATATAGTCAGTGTGAGTGCAGGACAGAAAAAATATACACTGCTTTGCACACAGCCTGAAAATCAAGGCATAAAAGAGGGAAAATAAATCAGTGTACCCCATTCGGCCTTTGCATGCATAATTCATCAATAGAAATAAGTATCCAAAATGTTTTACCAGCAAGTGTAGGACAAGTTACTTTATTTTTCATTAACATCTGAATCATTGCTCTATTCCCCAATAATTCCAATATAGATCATTTGGACCATAAAAGCTATATATTTAAGGTAAATAAGTATCAACAAGTTGTTGATTTAGGGATCTATTGATTGTCTTAAAAATATAGTCCATCTAGTTTTGAGGTTGAGCTATAAAACTGAAAATAATGGAAACCAGTTAGTGGAAAAATAACCAAAATATTGGTGCCTAAGATTATGAATGACAATTAACACTTACTGAGTTTCTGCAATATTTTGATCACTATAGTAAGCACTATCTTATTTAATCTTCCCCATCGTCAGTGAGATGAGAGTTGTTTTCTCTATTTACAGGGAAAGCACTGAGGTCCAGAGAGAGGAAGTAACTCACCTGTGAGTACACAGATATTAAATGGTAGGCTCAAGATTTCCTCTCACATTTCTTGGATCTAAAATCAAATTTCTTTGACTACCCCATGCTACCTCTCTAATCTGGTTAACAATTGTACGTTCAAAAAAAAAAAAAAAAAAGCCATATACCTGAAAAGAGTTGCATGTATATATATACCCATGTGAGTAGGTCAGTGACTAATAGGGCAGCAAAATGATAAGGCCTAAATCTGAGGTCTATTAGCTACTTATTCCTTTGTTCAGCAAGTTCAGCCAACCTCTTGAAAACATTTACTACCTTATAATTCTTTTCTCCAGCCAGAAGGGCTTTTGGCATTTGGGGGTTCAATGAGATGGTGGGTGGAGGTAGTTTTGCCTTCTAGATAGTCTTTTATCTGCCTTAGATGGTCTGTTGTAATCCTTGGCATCCAAAGGAATCACAAACATGCAGAGATCTGAAATAAATAAATATGGGGTGTTCGATAAATAAAAGACACAGGATGTTGAGAAGGTTTCCTCTCATAGTGTGAAGTACCACTTTTTATTGTTAGAGAGTCCTGAAAACACTTTTCACCCTTTGGAAAGTCTCCAGCTCAGGAGTGCCTCCCCTTGGTCAGGAGAGGAAAAGGGAAGGGTGCACTTCACCTTCACGGTTTACTCTGAGAGCTCCAGGCTGAATTGCTGTTCTGTGTTTGACTCTCACACAGGGTCCCTCCAGAGACTAAGCCTTACCAGCACCCCCACCAAACCTAGGCTAAAAGAGAAAATCCCAGGTAAAAGGATCCTCAACCACTAAAAGTCAGATGAAATGTTACATGTGTTTTCAAGATCACAGTTTTTAAAGATTTGAACATGTCCCACTACAGCTACGAAAGTTATTACAGAATTCACCCTAGATCTACTTCACCCCATGGTCTTTGAAGAAGCCTATAGCTAAACCCTAGCTGACATTTAATATAGTTTCTTCACACCAGCTAAAAAGGTATTGTTGGTATGAATATCATGTAAATTTCATGAAAAAGCAAAAGATATACATGAAATATTGCATAGTTAACATGGACAAATTTTATCACAGCTGTTTTCTTTAATCCTCAAAAAAGTGAACATGCAATTATTCAGCTTATGAAATAAATACATTCAATTGCACTGTCTTTTTTCCTGGTCTAGTTTTCCAAGATAATTTGTCTCTCTATTCACATTACAAGCTTGCAGTGTCTGTACATAAAAAAGCCTAATTGCATTTTTTCACGTTGAATTTTGACACAATGATTATATTCATCTTTTGAGATGTTGTCCTACACGGAGTCCTTAAAGATTTTCAAATTAACTTGCTCAATTCTAAAACCCCAAGCATGATTATTTTAGTTGAGACGCAAAAAATACTTGAAAGATGAATTAATAAAGTTCTATCCCATGCATTATCCTGCTTGGCAATGAATGGAGTGCTTATAAGAGAAGGATAAATCTAATTTAACATTATAACTCTTTTAATAATAAAAATATATAGATTCAAAACCTCTTCAGTGACCCTGTCTCACACAGTATAATTCCCTAAAACTTCTAAGTCACTCAATGATAAGAGGCTGATCTAAACGCTTCCACTGCATTAATCAAATACCAGGTCTAATTAAAAGAGCCATGCACAAAGCTTTTTCAAAATGTTGCTCAGGTATTGCAATAATTTCTGATCACCCAAGCCTGGAAGACAAATAATTAGAGCTGCCAGAGCATTCTGATGAGTGATGTCAGCATCTCCAAGTGACCTTCCCTCCACTAATTAATTTTCATCTTAAGAAAAGAGACCCTGTTGTTGCACATTATTAATTGAGTTCACTAAAAGATGCGCCTGATTAATTTTTGTTGATAATACTTGTCATTCTAGGCAGCGGCTGTAATCATTCTATTGGGTTTTATTTTTTTAAGTTGATCTAAGTCCTTTGCAATGTGACTGATATATCTGATACAAAATATCATGCATAAGGGCATATCCTATAATGTGTCTGGGCTATTTTTCATTGCAGTTGTTTGCCAAGGTAAAATGAAATGTCAGAGTGGAGTTTTCAGAGCTGTTGGAAACTGTAAAGGTATCATTCGCTTTGCCCTCAGAGCTTAGTGAGGACGCTAATTCTCAAGTCCCCCCAAAAGATCACCGCACCCATCTGGGTTTTATGGTGAAATATCCATAAAACCCTGGGGATTTTCACTGGAGAAAGCGCTGCCATAGTCTCGCAAGAATTCTTCTTTGCATTTCTGTTATTATCAAAAGATTTCCTACAACTTCCTTTGTCCTCGAGTGGGAGAGATAGCCCGTTAAGTCCTTCCAGCCTTCGGACCCTGTGTGAGAGGCAGAAACTAAGCCCAGAACTTGGACGGTTGCCCTGTTCATTCATAAAATAATAGGATCAGAAAAAATAGAGAGAGAGCTATAGTAAAGTATTTATTTCATTAACCTAAAATTAAACAGGAAATTCACTCACACACCTAATGAATGTAAGCTGTACTCTAATATGGGAACATTCGCATGTCATTGAATTTCAGGACCCTTATTAAAGCCATAGTTTGTTTTCAGTGGAACGTTCTAAGTATAGAATTAATTTCTTGGAAAAATATTTTGTTCCGGCTTCTATGTGAAATGTTTTGTTTGTATTGGGAAAACAAACTCACAAGTCTTCTTAGATTTTAAAGGGATCCTGTAAAGCGAATTTTGATGACAGTCTAAGTGAACAAAAATGTCATAGGTACCTATGCTTAACAATTAAGAGAAAAATGATTACGGAAATGTCTTTTTTGTTTTGCTGAATCTAAAACTTTGTAAAGGATCTTGAGTGTTTTTGAAACAGGCAAGGTTAGGTTTTATTATCCGTGCTGTATGCCATCGCTTAGAAGTTTAAAAGAATTCATAAACATAGTACAGAAGGAAAAGACAACTATGTCTCTTAAATCTTTTTTGAGGTAGCCTCCTCTACAGCGGTAAGCCTGCTTCCCTGTTTTCTTTCCCATTGGGTGAATGTGAGATGGCCCGAAGGCATCCTAAATCTAATATTGGATAAAGTAGCTCAACTGTTTAAACCAAAATTCATACCCCTCTGTGAGCAGTCTTCAGTGGAGGGAAATGGTGGCACTGGGTCCCTAATAGTGGAGTTCAGGCTCATTGTTATCCATCAATAAAACCCAAATATCCACCAAGAGTTAGGCACCTTGTGTATCTCCAGTGAAAGCTGGAAGAACTAAAGTGGAGAGATTCTAGGCCTTGTCATCCCTGAGGAAACACAAATTGAAAACCCTAAGATTTGGGGGTAAAGGGAATTCTTCGGTGAGCTGAAAGATGGAGTCACAGTGCAAAAAAAAAAAAAAAAAGGCAGCACGTATAGATAACCAAACCTGGTGTTTCATAAAATATTTTCTTGTCACAGTATTTTAGAACAGAAAACAACTTTAGACCTCATCTGTCCAACCCCAGTATTTCACATATAAAGAAACTGATTCCCAGAACATTCTGATTAACCAAATAACAAAAGACATAATCCTTTGGATTAAGGAAAGCCGTAGAAAGAACGATGATCAACACTAGTTTGTATTTGGTTAAAACATCTCTATTTAAAATCATGAGTAGTACATATTTCTCATGAAATAATATGCAGTTGGTACAGAGAATTGCTGAAGTATCTGTGTGGATCAGTGTTGATCTCTTTATGCTATGGTACAAAGGGGTCATACGTGTTGATTCTGCTATACCTATTCAGGTTATCGCCTAGGAGATTAATGGATAGAACAAAGGGGAGAGAGCTGAAGAGGAAGAAAAAGAAGAGAGGAAAGGAAAATTAAGGAGAGAGAGAAGCACACTACCATTTGGTCGCATTTTAATTTTTTTCTCACAATTCTTTCAAATTTTAACTCACAACCTGGAAAAGATTGCCTCCATCTGATAGTTTGTGGATAAGTGAAATGTCTTTCCACCATGAAATTAAGTTCAAATATTAAACAAGTAAAAAATATAAAATTGGGACAGTTTCACATCATAATATTCCTCATAAATTCACTTTGTGAAACTTCTACCTGGCAGTCTTACTGGCAGCCAAGCACATCTCAAGAATTGATTGTACATCTCTAAAATAATGTAAATGGCACATATTATGGTGTGATTTTTATCAGTGGGAAAAAATTAAGTCATTTGCTTTTTAACTTGAAGAAAGCATAATGATCTTGAGGGAACCAACTTTTGGACTTTAGGGAAGGAAAGACAAATAGGTTCCAGGGTATGTTCCTGAGGACAGTGAAGAGGAAAATGTGGTATTGCTCTGAATCTAGGTCAGTTTAGCTGAAAGAATACCAAGCCTTAGGAGGGGTCCTTCTTTTGAGTGATGTGATTTAAATCAATATGGAAAGATTATCTCTGGCTAATATATCTGACATTAATTTTCTAATCAGATTTTACCTATAGTCCATCAGCATTCCTTTCAGAAATCAATATTTTCCCTAGATGAATACATCATAATCTTTTTACTTTCTCTTGTGACTTTACTCCAGTTTTAATAATATTGCATTTTTGTAATTATATCAAGCCAAGTCAAAAATTGAAAAAGAGGATCTCCAAACTTGGATTCTGACTTTTAGTTATGTCATCATTCTTGATGTCAAGTGGAGTCTTGGATTTCGTACAAAGAATACTTAATAGGATAGATGTCACTGACTAACGTTTGGTCCTAAGATGTATACCTATTCAGCTATTTAACTCTAATTTTCACTACAGTTTTAATGGACTGGGTTGTCTTCAAGGCAATGGAATATTTTCCCAATGATTGAATGAATTTAATCTGTAGCCACAATATGTGTGACCATGACATCTCCAGACATCTGGTGGCACTCACATCTCTATTGAATGTGAAAGATTTAAAAGCAGTGAAGCTCAGAGGACTGTGTGTAAAATCTAGGATTAGATTGATTTTGAGAATCAGGATGGGAAAAAAAAAAAAAACAACTCTGAGATTTGGAGTCAAACAACATTTGATTGGCATCTTCTTTCTCAAAGAAGTTACTTAACATGCTCCAAGACTCAATTTCTGTATCAGTAAAATATAAATACATTTTACATCTCCGTAGCAGGACTGAGAGGAAATAAACAAAATAATGAATGCAAAAGCATCCAACCCAGTGCCTGACATGCTGCAGGAGCTCCATAGATGTAATTTTATACCCAATCTAGTTTCATTTGGTCACTTTATTTAAGGAAATTTAAGGAAAGTTTCTGCACCCTAATTTTCTTAACTTTGTTCTTCACACTGCTTTCCCCTATCAGGTAAAGGAAGCACAAGGACATTGAATTCTCTGGAATTATAGCAGAGCCCCACAATGTGAGCCTACTGGTCAAGCATAAGAAATGCAGCTTCTAAGACTGATCAGTGTTACATGATGGTGGAATCCCAGATCCCAGAGACGTAGGACAAAGTTCAAAACGCTTACTCAAGGTCAAATTTGTTAGAATTTGAAATCATATATCAAGAAATATTTCATATTCGGCAAATATAAGAAGGGCTATTTAGTTTTTGAGATGTAAAGAGGATAGGGAAAGAAAAGCCATCGGCAGTGAAATTTAAAAGTCACAGTCTGACTTTTTTCAACCTGATTTGGAAAGAGTTTTAAAGCTTAAAAGGCTGGCAAGCAGCATGATGATCTATGGTAGTTTAACTTCTTAAATGGAGTTTCGCAGACCTTACTAAATTTTGACAAATCTCACATCATTTAATTTTTTAAGAAGTGTATTTGACCCAAGGTTTTTGAAATACCTTTATATTTGACCTAGAAGCCACCTTCAGCTTAGCCTGTTTTAAAGATACCTTTGACAGAAAGTTAGCTTTGGCTAGTAGCCACACCACCATAAGTTTTGACCTTGAGTGCGCTCCAATTTCTGGTAATATTTGAATAAGTGACTTTTAGGTGAAAGTAAGAGGTCAGGAAGTAAAGTACTAGACTTATCAGGATTGATTTTTATTATTTATTTTCCATTAATTGCCTGTGCACTACCCCTTCCCCTCCAATTTAATACTTTCTGAAAATTTTCTTCAGTTGTAGGTCATTAACAGTAATTTTAATGTAGGTCATGTCCTATTATAACAAATTTCAAAGACTTGTCTGGACAAAGTGATAGAGTAGAAAGAGCTTTGGGCTTGGAGTAAGAAAGGCAGCATTCCCATCTTGGTTCTGCCACTAACTAGTTGAATGAACTATCTTTGCCTTAGATGTGATAATGATCATCAGTTCTCCAATCTCACAGGGTCTTTACAGGGGTTGAAATAACTTCTTGCCTGTGAAAGCGTGTAGAATGCTATAAAATATGGCACACATAAATCATTACACTAATTAAATTATGTATTTGATTTATGTTCTTGAAAATTTGAGGATCAAATATTGTTTCAATAAATGACTCTTGGAAATAATTTCATCTTAAATATATAACTGAAATAAAAATATTTGTATTCATGGAATTTAGGCTATAAAATAAAAGGCTGCAATTCCTAAAATAATTATAATCTATAATGTTAACCCTGTATAATAGTAAGAGCCTCCTAATAGGTCATGCTGCCTCTATCCTTGTCCACTTAGGGTCTATTTTCAACATCTGCAGGAATGATCCTTTTAAAAAAAAAGAGATTTTATTTATTTATTTGACAGAGAGAAACACAAGAGAGGGAACACAAGTAAGGGGAGTGAGAGAGGAAGAAACAGGCTTCCCACCTAGCGGGGAGCCCGATGTGGGGCTTGGTCCCAGGAGCCTGGGATCCTGACCTGAGGCAAAGGCAGCCACTTAAGGACTGAGCCACCCACACACCCCTGGAATGATCCTTTCAATCATAAGACAGATTGTTTCATTCCTCTATGCAAATCTGTCTGATGACTCCCTCATCACTCAGATTAAAAGCTGAAGTGCTTACAAAGGCCAAAAGGATTTAATATGTTTGGGTCCACTGTTAACTCTCTTTGCTACTGAGCTCCTCAGTTTCATAGTCCCTCCTTGGGATTTCTGTGTTGTCTCTTTCCTCCACCTGGAACATTTTTTTGCTTGATGTGGCTGACTCACCGATGGCATTCAAGTCTGTTCAAATGCCATCTTCCCAATTAGACCTATCTTGACCACTCTATTTAAAACTGGACCCTTTCTCCACATACTCAATACACTTAATCTGTTCTAACTTTTCTTATTTCTAAGGCACAAATCACCTTCCAACATACTCTATAATTTGCATATTTATCATGTTTATTGTTTGCCTCCAGCCACCATAATGTAAACTCCATTAGGTAAAGCATTTCATTTGTTTTTTTCAGTGATACAACCCCTGTATTTCAAACAGTGCCTGGGTGATACGGTAAGTGCTCAAAAAAAGTATTCATTGAAAGAATGAATGATAAAACGATGAAACTGCATAAACCTTTGTTATTAGGTATGCTGACTTCTCTGACCCATTCTTGTGTTTGACTACAAACTTTTACAGAATATATGCAATCCAAAAAGGAGTGAGAAATGTGGCCATAAAAAGAGAAGGAAACTACCCAGCTCTTCTAGACACAGAATCAATGACCTTGGAGTCTCTTTATACATTTTTGAGCCAATGGTCTCAGCAGGATTTTCTTTGTCCTAAATCTATAGAACATGACAACATTAATCTCTTAGTAAATTTGCATAAAATTTGCAAATATAATTTCATGATCTGTAAAACCAAAATCAAAGTATAATATAGCAATTTCAATGACTTAATCTTCCAGAATCCTATCAAGAAAGTAATCAGATTTTCTTATCATTATTTATTCTTTTTTAAATACTTAGTGTTCATCACTCTGCTATTATATAGAGGTTGATTAGTAATTTCCCCCCTTCATATTCATTTTAATGTTTTCTAGTTGAAATTAAACTAATTAAATCTAGTACCTAGAATTACTTGACTCATCTTTTAAACCCATAAGACATTGTTTTTTAATTTATTCTTAGAAATCTAAAGGTTCACACTGGTCTTTAAAACACAATCTGTATTGGCTTAATAGTTCTACTGCTTGAGCATCTTATACTGATGGGCAAGTTAGTATCTATAATTAGAGCTGTGTCTTACCTCCCTTCATTACCACTGTGATTTCAATGGTAGCAACTGTGGTCTTTGCTTTACTGTTCCTTGTGTCAGTCTTCCTTTCCAATTCACAGCTATATGCCAAACTTTTGGTTCTGTCTCCAAATTTCCAATGTGAAGCTAAAGCTTTCAGTCTGAGCAGATCATTGTATATACAGGTGAGAATGGGGCCAAAGAATCAGAGACGTCTTACCAACAAGGTCATGATCTATACCATTAGCACAACTGGACCTCTTAATACCATACAAGAAGATGAAATTCGGGGCATCCGGGTGGCTCAGTTGGTTAAGCAACTGACTTTGGCTCAGGTCATGTTCCCGGAGACACAGGATCGAGCCCCACATCGGGCTTCCTGCTCGGTGGGAAGCCTGCTTCTCCCTCTCTCACTCCCCCTGCTTGTGTTCCCCTTCTTGCTGTGTTTCTCTGTCAAGTAAATAAATAAAATCTTAAAAAAAAAAAAAAGAATATGAAATCCATTTGTGCAGTCATTGTGCCATGAACATTAGAATTTATTAATTCTATCACCCAGTGGCTTATTTTTAAATACTTTGGCTTTTTTGAGGACTTGGGGAGGATGGTTGGCTGAGCAACAGGAGCGCCAAAGGGTTACTAAACACATTTTGTAAGGATTTTCATTTTTCTTACTTGTAATCTAAAACTTGAAATTTCTCCTGTTTCTCTTTTGTCTTCACTAACTGTGACTCTCTCAAATGCAATGCACTCTCTTTGTTTTTTAGGAGAATTGAAATATTTATCAAAATTGAAATGAAAGATAAACCTAAATCTACCTCACTAGATGGCGACTATATGTCATGTGTGAAGAAAACAAGTATCAGACCTCCTTCGTCTGTTCATGTGAATAGAACTTTAAGGATTTCTTTTGTTAAACAACACAGATCCCATAGTGTTTCCTTCTTCTTTTGTTCTGTGTATAATCCTGGTTGTCTTCTAAAGCTTCGAAATATGATTATACAACATCATTCCATAAATTTGCCTCCTAAAATTTCTCCATTCCCTTCATTAGTCTTTAAAGTTCCATTATTTGCATCCAAACCAGAATATATTTCTCTAGAAACATTATATGGATATTATCCAGGTGTGCTAACTCCAGGGTTTTGGCTATTGTCCAGCTTGAACAATTAGTTAAACTTCTCTTTTAGTTTTAACCAGATGTTATAGTCCTCATTTCCTGACCTAAAAGGCTCTTTCAAATTATGAAGAACTTTAAATATTTGTCCCCTTCTCTTTCGAAGCTGGCTGCACCTCAGTGCTAACTTAATATGGTCTGATATTCAGCATGTACATATAATTAGTGAGGTTTATACCACATTTGGAATAAATCAGGCTTGAAAAATACTTGAAATATGAGAAGGCAAGCATTAATTAACACGGACTTACACATATATTTTTTACTTGAAATCTCCTTTTGCCATGGGTTTTAGTTGACATTTTAATTACTGAAGAGATCAGTACATTTCTAAATTTCAGGTAATTTCATCTACTCTGTGAGATTGTTATCTTCCTGATGCTAACTCCTCCTAGCCCTTTTGCATCTTATCCAGGGCCAGTCAATGATACTTGTGCTGTAAGTCCCCGATTTGATATTTACCAGCTTGTGGTGCAAGGCACAGTTCTGTATTTTCATATTTGAGGAATCTTGAAAAGCCACCCACATGGTTGAATTATTTTTTTTCACCCTAATAAACAATATTAGTCATCCATGATCACAACCATTTAATCAATTTTTTCTTAGTCTTTTATTTCCTGTATTTAGTTAATGCCAAATTAAGGTGACTTGTCCTCATTGCCATTGATCACCGAAAAGGTAGCAGCTGGGGACAGAAACAGCTGATGGGCTGAGGAACAGCCTCCCAATTCTCAGGCCTAAACAGCCAGAAACAAGGGTGCTGGTTGGATGGAGGAAAGGGGTGAAAGGAACATTTTAAAAGTCCAATCAACTGATTTGGAGAAAATCCTAAAGATGTGTGCTGTGTGCAACAGACATCTGAGAGAAGATACTGGCCAGAAACGATGCTTACCCATCCCTCTTCCTTGCCTCTAGCAAATATTGAAACCAAATGCTTAGGTCTTTAAAATACAGCCCTTAGGATGGTGGTGCTCTGCGTTTAGATAAAAGTGAGCTCAATATTTCTTTATTATTTTAATGGTATAACAAGAATGGTGTATCACTTTGACATAAAGAGTTCAAAGTTACTATGCAAGCACTCTTCCATTAATCTTTTAAATATATTTGCTGGGTGAGCAGCCAACATCATCCTGCCTAAACAGATAAGAAAATAGAGAGCTGGTGATAAGGTGACTTGTTTAAAGCCTCACAACAAATCAGGGAAAGAGACGGAGCTCAAGATCCTTCTCCTGCCCAGGCCCCTAAGAAGAACAGTTAGCCAGTGCCGGGGAGTTGCAAATCACTTGATAAAAGGGCGCCTCATTTTGATCATTTCTGGAATGTTCAAAAGAGAGAGCTCCACAAGTGAAACGTATGCAAGCTTGGAAGAGAATTCCACATGAAATGTTTTTTGTCATATCATCAGTATTTTGAGTTGTGTCCCTCTCGTGGTGTCAGCTTTAAGTTATCTGGAGAATAATTATCCATTTGTGGTTTTCAAGGCCCCTTCCTTCTCCCTGCTTCCTGCCTTTGGGCCATTTCACTGCTCGTTAATATTTGCATCAGAGGCTAGATCTGCTTCTTCTTTGCTACGCTGTGGGTCTGATGAGAGATGTGGTGGGCAAAGAGACAGAATACCGTGGCTTCTGTGTAAAACTCAGTGATTATCTTGCGGTTTAATCCATCCATGTTAGACTAGGTATTTGAACTCAATAACAAATGATAACGCCGCTCATTTGTCAGGGGAAGGTCCACTCCTTTTTGTCTTTGACTCTGCATATCCACTTGTCCCTAATTCTATACCTGATACTCATTATCACAGATAATTGAAACTTGACAAAAGACACGGTCATCGGTGTGATGGATTTTGGCAATGTTCACATTTTTAAACTCTGCATTTCCCACCCCTAGTAAAGAAACCTCAATAAATATAGCTTCCCTGTATTAAGGAATAAATGAAAGGTGTGCTTGTTCCCTGTACTCTGTGGGTCGGTAGATAAAATATAGCAATCTGCACCTGGCCACCCCGCCCCACCCAAGGATTCTCCCTGCTTAAAGAGCCAGGGCTGGTGGTAGCAGATTAGTAAGAAGTCATGATTGCCTCATGAATCAGGGGAAGCTGCTCACAGGTGCCACTTGCTTTGATCTTCCTGGCCACTCTGGGAGGTTATATATCTTTTGTGATTATCACTTACAAGGATATCCTTGAAGGAAAATGAGGCGGCCTCACCGGGACCCATCGAAATGAGACAAACAAAAAGGAAAAGAGGCTGTCAAAGAAGAGGACCATGGAGAGGATTCTTTGAGAGTCTCTGCAAACAAAACGGTGTGTGTTGGTGAACTCCCTTCGCTGCCACTCAAAACCCTACTCCTAGAGGTCTGCTGACCACGTCAAAACAATGCTGCTGCATAAGCAAGGGAATAAACAAAGCAAAGACCCATTAGCTCTGTTTCCATTAGACACACAGAGGGTAGAAAAAAAAATCAATAACAGGCAAACAGAAGATAAAATTGATAGGAAAGAAATGTTAATTTTAGAGCTTTAAAACAAGGCATTGCAAACAACGGCATGCAATAAAACCTGAGAAACTATTTTTAAAACTTTCTAAATCATTTATGTGGGGAAAAAGAATTCTAGCAGGAACATATACAGCATATTAAACTTTAGTGCATTTTTAATGACTTGTCTTAAACAAATTATGCATGAGATAGATTACACATCCCTCACCCACTTAACAAAAAGGCATACACAGGAACAAAAAACAAAACCAGGTGGCTTTTAAAAAGAAATTAAGTGTATACTTGGTGACTGATTGGGAGAAATGCCAAGTGATGTGAAGGACTTCATAGAATAAAGTTTGCTTAGAAGAAGTTAGATTGATGGGCTTTTCAGGCCAGACCGTAGGCAGAACAGTACAAATGAGAGCGGTCTTCAATTTTGGATTCCATCCTCTAAATGCCCTCAGCAGACAGGGCAGGAAAGCAGCAGGAACAGGAACTCTGGGACAAAGAATCTTAGATTTCAGTCTCAGCACCCCAACTCATCAACTGTGCACACCTGGACAAGTACTTCATCTGCCCCTCTATTCTTCATTTGCAAAATGGAGACCACAGTAATAATGAGCTTTGGTTCTCAAACTGGAGGGTGCCTTTGGATCTCCTGCAAGAGTTTGTTGAAACACAGACTGCTGAGCCCCGCCCTTCAAGTTTCTGAGTCAGTGGATCTGGGGGAGAGGAGGAGAATTTGTATTTCTAACAGATAACCAGGGAATTCTGACACAGCTGGTCTGGGAGTCACACTTGAGAACTTCCAGCCAAGCCTCGTGGGTCTGTGGCCCCCATACCAGCAGGGTAACATCACCCCACAACATGTTAGTCGTGGAGTCCCGCTGAGACTTTGCTGGCAAGACTGGCCCATCCTGCTAACAGAACTGGCATTTCACAAGATCTCCAGGTGAATTGTATGGCCACTAAAGTTTGAGAAGCTCTGCTCTAGAGCATCTTTGAAGGTAAGGGATCCAGTAAGAGTGTCTAAATCTGCTAGAGGGTGCTTTAAGAAGAGTCCCCCAATCTAAACAACAAAAATCCAGGTAGGCATTGCAAACAACGGCATACAATAAAACCTGAAACAGGAAGTCCTGTTTGTGAAACTGACAACGCGCACTGCTTGGAAGTAGCTGTTCTTATCAGATAAGAGGTTTAGTCCCACAGCCCCAGGTGTCAGACTGCTGGGTGCCGGACCCATCAGGGAGCCGGGGTGAAAAATGCTATGGTATCTTTCCCCTGTTAACACGAATTTTGTTTCCTTAGAGGATGATCTCTTCGGTCCTTCCCTGTTCTTTTTCCTACCAACTCAAGGAGACTTTCCTTGTATTTCTCACGGAGGGGCTTGTTTCCTTTCTGTGAACTTGGTGGTAATAATGAATTTTGGTCCAAAGCAAAGCAAGCTGGGAACACCAAGTGCATTTCCATTAGGGAGTTCCTTTAGGCTAAAGAGTCAGTGGGTTAAGTGTCAATGATCTAATATCAACCCAGCATCACAACAACCCCTTCATTCAAAGAAGGCTTCCCATTACATGGAATACAAATGGGAGCATCCGCTTCCCATTTATGAGATTTATACGACCATTTAGAGGAATTCTTCTTGTAGCTCCTCTGATAACATCACTAGCAATGCAGAGCTGAATGGTTCAAATCAGATTTCATCTCCACTATGTAGTGGTTTAGTGTTTGAGGATGAACTTACAGACGATTAAATTATAAAAACAAAGACAAATATACAACATAAAACAATTCAAGCTCCAAAAGCCTTATATTAGCTTTTGGAAAAGAAGAGCTACCAAAAGAAAAAGGCAATGAAGATTACATCTTTTAAGATTCAATTTGTCTTTCTGCCATCTAAGGCCTAACCTTGCTGGAGACTAGAATTACGAGTTTATTTTCGTCCACAACTAAGCAAGACAGCAGATCTCATTTCAATGATAAGTTTTATAGCGAAATCAATGAGAAAATATTCTGATTTTCATAACTAGCCCTCACAAGTGGTATTAATAAAAGACTAATTATGGCAACAATATATGTATTATGTTAACAATGGAAACATAAAAACACAAGGACTTTTTAAGTTTTCATATGTGAGTTTTTTCTTAAAGGTGAAAACATAGTGAAAAACAAATGAGTAAACCATTAGAACCTAGGAGATGTCTTAGAAGGAATTATTTTTCAGCCTTACAGTCTGAGGTTCTTATCAACTTTAAAACAAGAAAAGATAGTTCTTTCTCATACCAATATATCAGAACTCACAGCACCATCTCCCTTGCAAGAGAAACCTTCTTTTTACAATAGCATTGCCTTTACTAATAAAATATTTCTGTCTTTTTTTTTTCTTGATGCTAGTTTGCTGCTGCATTTAAATTTCTCTTAGCTTTATAGGACTCGAAGAATTCCTTTTTCTTCATTGCAAGTGATGGAAATCTTTTGTGCTCTCTCCTTTCAGGCTTGCCTTTATTAATAAACCGCATTGTATAATCCACCACCTACCTGTGGAAAAAGGTGTGATCCTTCCAAAGGAGCTCTGTGGAGAACTTAAGCAGCTCAGTCCCTTGATTTGTGCTCTATGTATTAATCCCTGCATCATGGAATGATTTATCTAAAAGATACCCTACAGATCTGAATTATTCCTATTAATGCATTAAACTAAGGCTTTAGGAAGGATGCACTGGTGTCTCCCCCAGGGAGTCCTCCAGGCAGAATGCAGAAATGCTGAATATTGTTTAATTTGTGTTACCCTAACAATAAAAACCCCCAACTCACTTTTTTTTTTTAATACAGTAACCCAAGTGCCTTTTCTCAGGGAAAAGAGAGACTAAACTGAGTCTACACCGCAACTAGATGGTAAGGGCCTGAGGGCACTCGTACCGTCGCCAACTGCTGGGGAGTGTCACACTCCGCTTGTTGGTGGGCGGGCTGGGGGCGCAGAACTCGCCCCACTTGTAACCTCTGTGTATAACCTTCTCCCCAGTCTACAAACCACTTTGTGCCACAAAGAACAGAGCTGCATCTAGCTAGCAAGGTACAAAGTGGATGTCAGATGAGACCTTGTCCAAGCAAAAAGACGTCTGGAACTTCGATCCTGTTAATGTGAACTAGGATGTTTAGCTTTTTGAAGGCAGGTTCTTCCTGCCCTGGGCCTCACCTGGAGCTTGGCACATAGTAGTTCCTTGGTAAATTAAATTGAATTGACTTAGTAAATTCATTTAGTGTTGACTAAAATAAATACATCATTAATGCACTGCTCTAAAGCTTACTCATTAGAATCATCCTATTTTAAGCTTTCTTTTCAAATTTTGTAGTAAGTTTTTTTTTTTTTTTTATGAGATCATGCATGCAGAAGATACAAAATTCAAAAAGTTATAAAAGGCCATCCAGTGAGGAGTAGGCCTCCCGCTCTTACTAGCAGGCGTTCAGCACTTACGGTGGGACGGAAAAGGTGAAAACTGACCTTTTTATAAAAGCAAGTATTTGCTGCTGGTGGCTGCTTTTAGGTACCACCGGAAAACCAATGCTTTTTCCTTTGGCACTTTTAATCCCCAACTTGTTCTTGGCCTTTTTCAGATCTGGAAAATAATTTCTCCTGTAAGAGAAATAAAACTCAGGACGCCATGTGCTATGTGCACAAAGTATCAGTAAGGCTGGGGTAGCGGCTCTAAAAGCCACCTGCCCCTCCCAGTCCCCCCACGCACCCCCCCTTGCTTCCCCTCATCGCTCCAGGAGTCACCTTGCCTACAACACCGTAGAGCAAGGCTCTCCCTGTATCAGGGCGACTCGGTGGTGACTGAAGTCTGCCGCGAAGGGGTCCTGAGTTCCCAAGATTATTTCTCAAAAATATTCCAGCAGTCAAGCAGCAGTTTTAAGAAAGTGGTGAGTAGTTTGCGGCTTTTTCTCATTCGGCAAGTAGAGATAAAGCACTCCAAGTAAGAATAAAGATTGAGGATTAAGATCCACAGAGCATTTATATGACAGCATTTCGCGATATGTCAACTCTTCTGCTCTTGTTTTTTGTTTGGCTTTGTTTGTGAGGTAACATGGACATGTCACTTACACATATGAGCATAGTAACTTCCCTACAGCACAGAAGAAAGTGATGTTCTTGTGTGTTATATAAACACAAACAAGAAATGCACTCTGGCCCTACAGGCAATTTTACGTTACGTTTTAGAGACTTCGGAGACATTCTCTAACATTTTTGATATGTTGAGCAACTTTTACTTTTAAATGATTTTAAGGAGGGAAAATAGAAAGAAAAAGAGCTAACATTAAGAAACACATTTTGGGGGCACCTGGGTGGCTCAGTTGGTTAAATGACTGCCTTCGGCTCAAGTCATGATCCCGGAGTCCTGCACTGGGCTCCTTGCTGGGTAGGAAGCCTGCTTCTCCCTCTCTCACTCCTTCTGCTTGTGTTCCTTCTCTGGCTGTGTTTCTCTCTGTCAAATAAATAAATAAAATCTTAAAAAAAAAACAAAGAAAGAAAAAAACACATTTTGGAGACAAGGACAAAGGTGTCCTCTGAAGAATTATGAAATGTTTTATATTGTGTTTGCCTCTTTGACACCCATCCATGGCGCTGGCTTTGACCAGTGATCACCATTGTGTAGGCATTCAATGAGCATTCAATGTCTTTGGATATTTTTTAAGACCCCGAGATTTCCCAGGTAATACATCATGCCAAATTTAAATGAGAGAATACTTCAAGCAGATCATCTCAGGCATTGTGAGTTTGCAAATCAATTCTACAACTCAGGGTGTTGTTTTGTTCTCTGAGCAGTTGGTGCAAAGTGGTTCATAATTTGAACAATCACCTACTAAAACTTGCAAGCACATGCCTAATGCTGATTTTTCCAAAATGCGTGATAACGCATACTGTGTATTAGAAGGTAAGACAGAGCCCTTGATATCCCCCTAAGGATGACTCTTTCTCTTCTTTCTCTCCAATAGCAGTGATCTTTGCTTCAGGTTGCCTAGCCTAAAGATGTTTTATAAGTTATTTCAACTTTGAGAAAGTGAATCAGATTTAATCCAAAAAAGAAAAAGAGAGATAGTAACATTTACACATTTCCGGAAGCTGGCAGCAAGATAAATCCAATGTGACAAATCTCTGTGGGCTATTAAGTGGATTTTGTTATGGAAAGCACACATAAAGGCATGCCTAATGAGAATGTAGGGTGCTGGGTTTTGAGAAATGGGGTATTATTTATGAATTCTAGGCGGTATCCGAAAGAAATACATTTAAGGATTTAAATACTGATTTCTCTAGGACCCAGATTTGGCTCTAGACATTAGTCAAAACTGAAAATATGGCATGTGTGTGATCCTATAGATAACCACACATCTTACAGGACAATCCATAAGTCCTCTAGGCCTCTGGGCTTTTCATTTTACTAAACAAGATCCTAATTTGGGATTGTGGAGGAGAAAATCTGTACCATCATAGAAAGCACTCTCTCCTAGGAGTCAGAAACTTGGGATTCAAATCCTGCCCCAGACCCCAATTTCTTTATCTATAAAATACTATGATAATACCTGTCTTGCCCCCTTCATAATATCTCTGTGAGGTTCAATGAGATAATGCATTGGGAAGAGACTGTGAAGTGTGAGTTCTTTAGACATGTAACGGGTTAGCATTATTAATACCTGGGAAATCACCACGACCACTCAGGACTTCCTCTATGCTGAAATCAACTCATGGCCAGAATTTGGATGTGCAAGTCCCTCCACCAGCTCGAAAGAATTATCCCATCCAATTTCTTTACAATGAAGTCCACAAGATCAGAGTTGCCAGGAGCTAATCACATTAATATAGAAGCTCTACTCACTTTCACCAGATTGTGTGATCCTGCTTTGTCCATTTCTGCATCCCGAGCGTCCAGCCGAGTTAACTCTGACCAAATACCTGTGAATGGAGTGAAGTGAATGGGAAGTCTGCCATAGGTAGAGGACTATGTTAAGCATTTTGACAGATATGTGAGTCAGAGATCAAACAGAGAAGCAGAACCAGCAGGAAATACATATGTACGAAGGGATTTATTATAGGGCTTTGGCTCTGCTCAGTTGTGGGAGCTGGTTAAACAATACATGATGGCTGTGGGTTTTGTGTTTGGTGCTGAAGCCTGAGATCAGCAGCACAGGTGGTCATGGACATGAAGAGAGGAAATGAGGACACAATGGAACCACAAGGATCAAGAACCTGCTTCAGCGCCTCACCCCCTAGAACACCTCTGGCAACGAGGGTGTTCTACAGGGGAAGCTTGTGTTCTTCATCAGGGAGCTAAACACACACCTGGCTCAGAGGTTCGAGAAGCTGAAGGAGGAGATCCAGCAGGCCGGGAAACTGCCCCACACCAACCAGATGAGTCAACAGATTGGTGACAATATTCATGAACAGTAGTGGCACTACATGCCCTGTGCAGATTTTTCAACTCCAAAACTCCAACTCACTTGCATCTTCCAAATGTCACTCCAGATGTCTCTTGTGGTCCTTGAACTCTAGGGAGAAGAGAATTCTGGGAAACAAGTGTTGAGCATGTGCTAGCTGCCTGTGCTTATGTATTCATTGGAATCCTGCAACTCTGCACAATGGTTAGTTTCCCTATTTCATCCATGAACTCTCTATGGTCCCTTATGTAACATCCTTGCAGCTTCAAATTCACCCCCTCCAAACCTGTGTTCCAGGCCCTTTTCCTACACTTATAACAGCTTCTAGAAAGAGGTTCTTTCAGTTTCCCCATCCTCAGCAGCAACATGGATAACAGAGCTGACGCTTCTTCCCACCATCCCTTCCATGTCACTTAAAGAGGTCCAGGGGGAAGGAAATGAGAACTGAGGAGATGGCACCCTTGAAGAGCCGGAGGAGGTGAAGGAAAGTAAGGGAACTCTGCACCCTTCGAGTTCAGCTTAGATCCCTCCCCTCAGATGTTCCCACGTGAGCTTGACAAAGAGGTCCCGGGGAGCCTCCAGGCGCCCGGATGGCCCGACTATGACAGTGTTGACTTATGCCATTCAGAAGACATTTGTTCGCTACCTGCGGGCCTCCTGAAAACTAGCTCTTGTTCCTGAGTATCACAGCATCATACCGGGTGCATTTGATAACTTCTGGTTTCTTAAAAGTGCTTCAGCTCAAACATCCAATTCCAGTAGTTATGCCTCTCTCGGGCATAGTCCTCCGGCATCTCCTCAGGCTAGAAGCTCTGCTGGAAATCGTATCTCATTTCATCACAGAGGACTTTTACAGTTTGATTCTGAGGATGAAAACAGAGAAGTCATCTGTGTCTTGGGAAGAGAAATACATAATTCCACATTTGAGGTTTCAAGGTTTGAGAAAATTTTTATATTTTAGAATACATTTCATAGATTATATATACGAATAATGTTACGAAGACTGTTAAGTTTTGAAGTCTTTCAAATATTTAAATATAAATGCTGAGAAAATCAACTAAAATAGGAGTCACATTTTTTTTTTATGTCTCTCTATGCTATTAATTGTGTGCATAGGTTGAGTGAGGGACAGAATCAGTTCTGTTTCACTGTAGTATTAGGCTGTCTCCCTTTGTATTCAAGGCAGGCCTTAGGCAAATTGGGAAGTAGAGGAAGTTGAATATTTTCCTGAGCCTTTTAAACCTGCATTCTGCCAGAAGATCTTCTAGAACCCATAGGCCAGATACTTCCAAACACCAAATTAATTTCTCCTGTGCCCATTAAGTTCTCTCTGTCTATAACACCAAAAAGAAAAAAAAAAAAAGATTAATACATTTGTGTACCAGAATTAACGATGACCCATGGCTCATAGCACAATTCCATTTTATAGAAACCTTCAAAATCTTAAAAAGTGACTGATAGAGGGTTTTCAAGATTTTCCAGAGGGCAAATGAGAATGATATCTTGTTAGAGAGGTCAAGGAAAGTCAGCCGCAGTCAAAAAAGGGAATTTGCATTTTTAATTAAAGAAAGATGGAAATTATACAGAAAAAGATTGTGGTCGTAAAATAAATAAAATGTGGCTCATGGCAAAATGCACCTTTATGTCATTCTCCTTTAGGTAAAACACTATTTCCATGCAGTAATATATTTTTAGGAGAGTAGAAATCACCTTTTCCATCTCTCTTCCTATTTCACGTTAGAGTTTTTCCCAAGGTCATTAAAATGAAAGAATGACAGTAGACTTTCTTATCAACAGCTTGTTCCAACAGATACAATACATGGGTTGGGGATCAAAAAGAGCATGAGAAGCATTTCTGCCAACATTGTAGAAAATATTGAACATCTGCTATATCTGGGATCCTGGGAGTTGTAATTATAATTTTTTGAAATCTGTACACAAGAGTTATAAATATTAGAACTGTAGCCCGTGAAAGCCATGAAATATTTAACTTGTTTGGCAGGCTTAAGCAAAACTCATAAACTTAATTTAAGCAAGCCAAACACTATAGTTTCACCAATTTTACATCTTTCATGTCATTAGTTAGATAAATTAAAGCAAACTATAAAACAGTCTAGAGATTGCCGACTGGAAGTCCCAGGGGTATACCAAAAAAAAAATGTGCATTTTGCAAACTGACTCATTTTATTGTTAGTTTACCTTTCCCAGTTATCCACACTTGTCAAAGACTCTGGTTTGCAGATGGGGCGATTTGCTCTTCGGAAATGGCTTCAGGGTAAGTCAAGAGAAAAGCAGACGTCAGGCATCTTAAGTAGGTTCACAGCAGCAGCACAAAAAAAAAACAGAGGCCACTGGTGATTTCCGCAAGCACTGGTTCAATCTGTCAAAAACTCCATAGGCCACCCTGGGTGAAAGCCTCTCAAACCTGAAAACAAAGCCCTGGGAAGTAGCTCTGTACTGTTGCACAGGTGAGCTGAGATGTTGAGGAGCAAAAAGAAACCTGGGTTCCCTCTCCTTAACTCTGCGGCCCAGCTGCAGAAAGCTATATGGGCTGAAATATTCTGCCATGTCCATCTTCTATGAGCCGTTTCGAACGAACACATGACAGTGATAACCCAGTGGACTTCGCTGCCTGTTTTTAAGTTAAAAATACTGTAGGGTTAGCTTCAACACTTCCCCCATTTCCATCCCCTCACCCTTCCCTCTCCTTATCCCAGGCCCAGACAGCTCCCCAGGAAGAAACTAATGATAAGAATCTTCACGTTATAGTTTTCGAATGAAAATAACCGACGGTGCTACCATTTATTTAATAGCACTTTATTTCTAGGATTTCTTTTTGACACTGAACCTCGAAGCAACCCTGTTGATAACTCTGGGGAAGTGACTTTTACAAATTAAAAAAATAAACAGCCACGGGAAAGCTGTGTGATGGGCCCACGCAGGACCGACCACACAACTGACAGTCCCGAGCCTAGCCCTGCAGCATCCTGAGGCTTGGTCCGCCCCTGGGGTCACGAGGGAGGCAGCCGATTCACAGTATCTGCTCCACGGGAGTCTCAGGCAGGCCTGAGCTGAGGGGCTCCAAGTCCAGAGTCCTGCTGGGGGCGTTTCCAGGACTCACGGCTTCCCTCCTCCCGGTCCTTCTCTATGCCCTGGTGCTTTTTAGATTCAGTATCTCTATTAAAACTTCCTACTCCTCTTTTCCTGCCTTGTCTCCCTCTCTTAACCCCTACAAAGGACTGAAACTGGCTGTCAGCTCTGGGGCTTGCCACAGTCATAGCAGCCTTTGTTAACAAGTTAAGAATCTACAGGAATCCCCTCTTTGCTGTCTCTACACTCTGTACATGAGAGCAATCAAATGGATCAGCTGGAAACCCCTAGCTGCGAATGCATAAAAGAGCAAATGAATAGGGAAAGTTCAAACGAGATATTTCACTGAAACATCCTGCTGATCCCGTTTTATTCTGCATTTAAGAAAATAATACCCATGCCCCAACAGCCTCTTTCTCCCTGAACTAGAGGGCTGATATCACACAGACTGTCTACACAGGGGAACCAATTCAAAGCAGAACTGAAAGTTCCAGTTCAACCCAGTCAGCTCATGTCACATGTCTGGGGCCGGTCCAGCAGGCTTCGAATGTAAAAGAGCCAATATGCGTTGCCGGTGGCCCGCACAGGCAGGGACTGATGCTTCGGGTTCCCTGCAACGGGCAGCGAGGTTAAGGGTTTTAGAGTGTCTCCGTTGGTGCCAGTATCGGGCAAGGCTTTTTATGTAGGTTTCCTAATTCATTTTTACAATAAGATTATGGGATAGATTTTAGTCTGAGTCTCCCCCTTTCAAACAGACATTAAGCCATTTCCTTAATATTAAAAAGCCAGTAAGTGGGAGATATAAATATTGAATGCAAATCTGAAGCAAATGGAAATTTTAGGAAGCTCTGCATTCAACTCACCCTTGAGAACTGTGGATTTCTCGGCCCGTCTTGACTTGGGACCAGAGCCAAGATGGCAAGAAGAAGCTACTGAGGCTCTCCTAGCCATTCCCTCATTCTGGGGACAGCGGCGGAGAGGCTAAAAACAACCTAAGTGTTAGTTCTAGGGGGGTCCCCAAGAATTGCTTCTCCAGTTCCTCCCTGCCAGTCTCACAGTGCTCAGAGGCCACGGAGAACGTGGTCCTACCTCCTATGATCGAGTGGGAAGGAACCGTCAGAGCAAGGATGGAGAAACCAGGGACTTTGTCTTTTTCCTTGTCTTCCTTTTGATCTTTAGCATGGATAAAGTAAAACAAAACAAAACAAAACAAAAAACAAAAAAGATCAGAATAAAGGCTCAAGGACGTTAAAGCCTGACAATTAAAAAGGCATGAGTGCCATGATATGACATTACATTTTCTTTTACAAAGAACAATACATTGGAAATTCCGACAGATTTGCAGAGGCATTCAGCTCAGTTCCCACTTGTAGTTGAAAACTCAATGTCTGCTGCTCTGGTCCAGGTTCTCTTGCCCACAGGAGAGCATTACCTCTGACAACGCAGACTGGCTCAAGGTCCTGAGGGTCAGGCCCTTTGGGGGAGGTCAGGAGAATGCAGAGGAGGAGTTCTTGGCTAGACCTACAGTGTGCAGATCGTCTGGTTCCTGGGTGCTGACACCTTGCTCTTTGATTCTCTGGCCGCACGCAGGAGGGCAGACTCCGTGAACATTTCCAGGGCAGTTGTGTGAAAGGGAAAGCGGCTACTCCTCCAAGACTGAACAGGGACAGAAGCAACTCCTCTAGGATACCTAGTGGGTTGCCCTGTCCAGTGGGAACTGCATTTTCTTCGAAGATTGCTGGGCTGTTTACATGTGCTTCATTCTGAGCTACAGTAATCTGTTCACAAGAGACAGAAATCCGGTAAATCAATCCTTAAAGCCTGTTGACATTTGTCCACTTGGCAGATCATAAAAGCCCCTTGAAAATCACAGGAGAAAACGTGTAAACCGCTTACCAAATTATATGATGTAAACGCCAAGAGAAGGCGTTCTGCAGGATAAGATCACTGAATCGTGACTGCCTTCCGAATGTAACTTTATTTTGGTCTTGGGTTATATGTGAGGTGCTGCCAAGATCAACTGAAAGAGAGACAAAGATATATAAATTCAGCCCCAAAGCTGGCTTTTAAGTTCTCTGTCTTCAAAAAGACTGGAGATTCTTTATGAGATGTAGTTTCGCATAAACAATCTTTGCTAACAAGAGTTTTCCCCAAGTATCAGTTAAATTTTAACTAGTTCCCTGTAAATGTATGTGAGTGCCAGAAATAATCTTGGAATTTTGCAAGAAAAACTGGAACTAGAGAAAGCTCCATGGAGTAAATACACAGAGAAAACCACCCTGAAATGGTTGGTGGCAAGCAGCCTGCAAGGGGCTGAGAGTTCGGGTTACCGCCGCTGCTTTCCCACGAACGTCTCTAGAGAGACCTCTCCCTCCCTGAGACTCGAAGAGGACTGTAGTAGAATAATTATGCACAAAGCAATGATAAGTGTTGGCTGTCCTTGTAACCACAGTGCAGGTAAATATCTACTGCAGGCTCTTATGCCTGAATTGAGGCTTATCCCGGGCTCTTGGAGAAATCAGGCTCAAAGTCTGATTTATATGGTATATGATTACCCTCTTTATATGGCAGGGTAATCTCTATAAATTCCATTTCAAACATTTGGCCTCAATTGCCTAACAATTAATTGTTTGTATTTGAATCTTCCGTAGAGACAGTGTTAGTTTCATTACATCTCTTCATCGTTTTTGCACAGTATACTAGATATTCAGCTAGAAGCGAGAGGTGACGGTTCCTCGTGAATACAGCTGGGCATCCTCAGGTAAGGAATTCCCTTAATGTTCATGCCAGCATTGTGTCAACAGTAAAGCTGATGGTAAAGAGTAGCTCCTCCCACAAAGGAAGCCCTTCATGTGTGGAGAGCTCTTCTGGACAGGAGAGGCATGACTTCTTCCCGTGAGAAGAGGCTGGGCAGGGTTTTCTGTATTATCCAGGGACCCCACCTCGTTCTCCAGGTGAGAGTTATCAATATACTTCCTGGCATCCAGGAAGGTTTGCTAAGGGTTTATAGGATTGGTGACTTGGTCCTTGTAGGACGCATGTGCGGATGCATATCACACCACCACAGAATCTCAGACAGAGCCGGGGAGGTTTCCCCGAGAACAGATTCAACATACTCTTGAATGCACATATCCCATTTCCGGTGCATTCGCTCAAGGTGGCCACGGCCTGCGTGGATGGAGACGAGGGATGCCCTGGCCTCCAGGCATCCCGTTCACTCTTGGACAGCTCTAACTCTGCAAAACTGATTTTTCTGACTAAACTTCGGCATTCATTTTATTTCCCAATAAGGAAATTTTTATTTCCTGATATCCTAAAGAAGAAATTCAATCCCCTCTTCCTGAAGTACGAGGCAGAAGTCAGGATAGAGCCAGCAGGCATGTGTGACTTTGGAAGCCTTTTTGCCGCCATTTTTTTCAGGTTAGGAGAAGAGACGGTATCTAGGACCCCAGACCGCTCCCGCCTGGGCACCGCAGTCTGGGGACTCTATGGAGTGCCTTGGTAGAAGCCCTGTGTGTCTCTTTGCAAGTTTCTCACATGTCAATCATGCTACCTCTGACTGATGCAGGACGTTTTTAAATTTAAACCAAATGATTGCATTCCACTTATCCTCTATTCATTCCACATACCTTTAGTGGGTGACAATTACATGTCAGTTTCATGTTCTTTGCTAAGTTCAGGGGCACCTATGGTGATTAAAACACAACACCTCTCTTCCACGAGCTGATTATCTAGAGCAAAATTTCAGTGAGTAAACAGGCAGGTGTAGTCCATCCTGATTAGGACAAGAGCTCAGAAAAAGGGCTCCAACCTATAAAAAGAGTGCTAGAGGATCTGATGTCTGAGAGAACTAAGAAATAGGCAAGTAAGTGGGCAACTACAGAATGCATTCCAGGCAAGGAAAATAGCTTTAATAGAAGACCAAAGTGGGGAGAGAACCACATAGAACATATTCCTGGAACCACATAGAACACAAAGTGAGTAGGAACAAGTGTTTGTTACTATCCCCTGCATGTAAGACATGTGTGTGATGTTGTGGTCTACATGTATGACTCTATGCCTTAAATTGTGTGCTTATGTTTAAGTTTTACTTGAATATTAAAGATGAAAATACGATGTGCTCACTTATTCAGTGGTGTAAGCACTGAGATACAAAGAAGGTAAAATGTCATTGTGGCTTTATGGGAACCACAGTCTGGTGGAGGCACTATTTTTTAAACTTGCATGTTGTCCAAAGCAACATGATCAAATAATAATGCTGGTTATTTAGTTAAGTGAAATGG
>PITA01000729.1:0-110220 GCA_004023965.1 Spilogale gracilis
AAGAAAATGAATGTGTCTGGAAGAATGCATGTCTTCTTCTATGAAGGTTTTGTAGCTGCAAAGTGCAGGTCTTAACCGCTTGGATGTCAGCCCCATTGCTGCCACTGGGACAGCGGGTCCACGCATGGGCTCTGGGTTTATTGCTACAACAGTCCATTAGAGCTGATCAATTGTTAATCTGGGTTCCACTGACCTCTTGGCAACCCCTGCCGGTGGATTGTTTTTATCAAAAAAATTTCAGACTACCATCTGCTCACAGGGAGTGAATTCTGACGATGTACCGATGCTATTAGTTCTGAGGGATGTAGGAGTCTGTTTTCCTACAGAAACAAACAAAACAAAAGAACAGTGCTTCCATAAAATTTCCTAAGCTTCCATAGCTTTGACCCTTAGATCCCTGTCCCCAAAATAGAAAAGAAATGATAGGTCTGCCTCTTCTTTCCATTTAAATTGGAGTCTTTGCATCAGTGCTTTGAAAGTAAAGAATTCGCTTCTCATCGGTAGAATTATTGAGAGTTATCAGAAGAAAGTCATGCCTCCTTCATTGGCTGGGTTCTATTTCTCATTTAAATGTTGTCTTAGGGTCTCTTTAGAGGTTGATGTTTTTCTCATGGGCTTCTGGCCTTAATATCAGCAGTCCCCTTTGTAAGATCCTTTGTTATTCTGAACAAAAACTACATTGGAGCAACAGGCAAAATCCGGCCTTGGAAGGGTAGCTTGAGTGAACAACCCACCATGCAGTGTCCTCCATCGAAACCAGGACTGCCTGGTCATCTGTATTGGCCGGAAAACTTCATTGCTGGCACGGGGATCAGTTCAGCCCTCTTTCTGGCTTATCCCTCTCCACGGGTGGCCTGTGGCTTCTAAGATGGGTCTTCTCTTGGTTTTGTTCTTTACTCTCTGATATCTTTCCATTTGGGCAATTTATAGTTACAATTGATATGAACAGAGGCCTTGTTAAAGGGCATTTTTGGTTTTTTATTTTGTGCTTTGAAATAATGTAGTTTTTTTTTAATGTAAAGCCCATATGAGATTGATAATGATAACAATTGGAAGAAAAACCCTGTGTCTTAATGATAACATGTGATTATTTTAGTGTTTCACCCTCATTCAACCCAACGAGGGGTGAAGCTGGAGTGGTAGGAGTGGACCCCCACCCTGATTATCCTATCCATTGATGAATTTCCAGAAAACTAGATCTACACGTGTTGCATAACTTGGAGAGAATGATTTCCCCCTCTTACTCAGTCTTTCTTTTTGGGTTTTCCTATTGGCAGCAAAGAAGATGAAAAAAAAGTCCTTTTGACAGTTTACTAAAAACCTGCTTATCTTTGAACCGCAAACATATTTTCTTTGAAAGCTGTCTCCAGTAAGTGCCAATTGCACAGAGCTGGTGCACAGCAGAAAAAAAAAATGTGATTTTGAATTGTGTATCCTGCAGAAGGCTTTGCAATTGCAAAGTTTTCTATAATAATTTTTCTTTGTTATTTTGTGAGTAATAGGAAAATAAAAAGCCTGGTGACCTGTGGAAGGATAATGAAAATGTGAGTGGGAAGGAACTGGGGAATGGAGTGTCTTGAATGTCCTCTCCTGGTCATCCCCAAGTCACAGACCTACCTTGCAAATGCAGTGGCCTAATTTCAATGTTGAGGTTAAGGGTTTGGAGTGGGAAGGGTGTGAAATGAGACCATCATGGGAAATCTCCCAAGTGGGACAGCTGGTGATATGCCATCATCCCGGGAGCAGCTTCCCACCGCAGCCTCCTGGCCAGACCTGTTAGGGTGGGAAGGTCCTTGCTGAGGGGGACCCAGATGAAGGGAGGGGTTGGCTCAGGAGCTCCAATGTCCTCCACTGTAGGAGCCTATATCACCTTTCAGAGGGAGAAGAAAGCCTTTCCTAGAAAGGCTGAGAAAGGGCAGTGGAGCAGAGAGCAGGAGAGCAGAGCTGTCTGTTTCCCCTGACAGCACCTCCCTGCAGGCTAGTGAGGCTTTGCCCTGGGGAAACCTGCACAGTGTGGGTGGGAGCATAGGGTGGGTTTAGTAGGTTCTTTCTGAGCAGAGAAAATCAGGATCCTCACTTTTTCATGCATTCCTGTCAAGCCCCAGTCCATCCTTGTCCTCTCTGCCCGAGTGAGGTGATGAGCTCCTTGCAGAGGATGGAGGTGGAGCACAGAAGACCCTGTCCCCAGAGTTAGAAATGATAGTTTTCATAGAGGTAGTGAATTGACTTTTTGTGCATAAACAAGAAACACTGGGGTTACATCAATAGGAAAATTATGACAAGAGAAGGAAATTTCCACTCCTATTCAAATACTCCCCTTTCTGATCTAACTTATGAGAACATGCCTTTTTTTTTCTTTTTATCAGCTTGGCAGGGGGTCACAGTTAGTGTTCTGTATTTTAAGATATTACATTTGGATATTTTTTAGTTAGGTGCCACATGTCATTTACGCGCAAGACTGATGTGTAAATTGTTTCCGCGGAATCTCTACAGGTGCACATTTAAAAATAAAAGTCAATTCTCAGTTGTCATATACACTCTCTGGATACACACTATCATTTTTGTTCATTTGGCTAGAATGTTAACAACTTTTCATAAGGTCAGTGCATGACTGGGTTTTGTGTTAATGAGTTGTCTGGTGGTCATGTGTGAGGCTGACTGTTGGTCATGTGAACGTTTAAGGAGGGGTGGCAGGTGGAGCCTCAGCTTGACCCAACACAGAGAGCCTTGGTCCGGAGGTCTGGAAATGGGAGTTCTAGTAGATCTTGTCCACCTGGACTGTTTACATGCTCAGAGATCTGCTACGGTGGTCTCTTTGCTCCTCCATGAAATGATGCACTTGTAGCATCTAGGTGATTTCTAAGATTTCATCCATCTCTCATGTGTGATGGTCATGCAACAAGTAGTTGTTCTTAACCTCCTCTGTGTCCAGGGCCATGCTGTGGGTATGGCTGTGAGCTCAGCTGAGGCTGTCTCTTCTCACCACGTGCACCATCTAACAGCAGTAATGGATGTTAAAACCAGGGCAATGTAAAAAGTTATTACATTTTAATCATGATATACGACCTGAAAGAGAAGGACAGAACATTATCACAGTGCACAACTAGCAGACCTCACATAGGCTGGGAGTTCAAGGGACCTTGGAGCGAAGCCCCCAGTAGTGAGCCTTGGTGGAGTGGATATTCTAGAGTTCACCTCCACCACAGCTAGAAGAAGTGTCCCCAGACCCAGAGAACTCATAATATCTTTATTTCCCATAAGTATAAAACTTTTATCTGCTTTCCATATAATAATTTTTCTCACCTCTGAACTCTAATCGTATTTTATTTCCGCCTCTTTTCTGATGCTCACCATTTTCTATCCTGTTAATTTTATTCACACATTCTGTGTATTGCTTAATTTAACATTTATCCAGGACTCAGGAAATGTTAGGTTTTAGGTTGTAGGACTTCCACAAACTGAGATGTGACCCCTGCCCCCAGCAAAGCTCTAATCTACTTTTAAAATATATATTTTTTAAGTTGTTGCTTTAAGGATTACAGTGAACATCCTTCACTTAAATGTACAGTGTATCTAGACTTAATTTAGTGTATGAAGTACCACTTCATGTGGAACGAAAGCTTTCCAACAGTGTAATTCTAGCTACCACCATCCTCTGTGGCATTACGGTATATTGTACTAACATATGTGTTATAAATAACATACAAGCATTATTTTTATTTGGCTTTATTTTTGGTATAACCATCTGTTTTCTTGAAAATTAAATAAGAAAAAAGATAGCAATATATTTACCCACACATTCGCCATTTCTGGCACTCTTCATCCCTTCTATGGATTTGAGTTTCCATCTGTTACCATTTCCCTTCAGCTTGAAGAACCTCTTTTAGCATTTTTATTTATTTTATTATTATATTTTTACATTGTGGTCTGGGAGCCATAACTTCTCTCAGCTTTTTGTTTACCTAAAAATATCTTTATTTCACCTTCATTTTTGAAGGGTAATTTTGCTGGTTATAGAATTTTTACTTGACAGTTTATTATTTTTTTAGCACTTTGAAGATATAATCCCATTCTCTACTGATCTTTAATGTTTCTGATGAGATTCCAGCCATCACTTTTATCTTTATTCCTCTGTATACAGTAAGCCATTTTTCTTTGCTACTTTCATGACTTTTCTCCTTATCTTTGATTTTCAGTACACTGTATAGTGTGATAAGTAAAGGATATTTCTAGATGTGATTTTCTTTATATTTATTCTACTTAGAGGTTGCTGTGACTGTTGAATATTCTTAACATATTTGAAATTTTTTTAACAATGGGAAGCCTGGGTGGCTCAGTTGGTTAAGTGTTGGGCTCTGCATTCAATGTGGAGTCCACTTAAGGGTTCTCTCTTTCCCTCTACCCCTCCCCTGCTCACACGCATGCTCTCTCTCTCTAAAATAAATGAATAAATCTTTAAAAAAATTTTTTAACAATGATTTCCTCAGAGTTTTATTGCCCTATTCTTTTTTAAAAAATATTTTATTTATTTATTTGACAGAGAGAAACACAGCTAGAGAGGGAACACAGGCAGGGGGAGTGAGAGAGGGAGAAGCAGGCTTCCCACTGAGCAGGGACCCCGACGTGGGGCTTGATCCTAGGACTCTGGGATCATGACCTGAGCCGCAGGCAGCTGCTTAATGACTGAGCCACGCAGGTGCTCCTGCCCCATTCTTTTTACATTTCCTCCTAGAAATTAAGTCACATCTATGTTAGACTGCTTTACCTTCTCCCACAGGTCACTGTGGCTCTGTTTTGTTTGTTTCCAACCTATGTTCTATTAATTAGTCTCCAGGGTCACTAGCCTGTTCTTCTGCTATTAAGCTCATTCAGTGAATGTTTCATTTTATATATTGTACTTTTAGTTTGAGAATTTTCATTAAATCATTTTTATCGTTTCTTTCTTTTTTTTAAAGATTTTATTTATTTATTTGACAGAGAGATCACAAGTAGGCAGAGAGGCAGGCATGGAGAGTAGAGGAAACAGGCTCCCTGCTGAGCAGAGAGCCCATCGAGGACCTCAGTCCCAGGACCCTGAGATCAGGACCTGAGCCGAAGGCAGAGGCTTAACCCACTGAGCCACCCAGGCACCCTGTCTAGTGATTTTTTATTGTACGATGGACATCATAATTATAGCTTTGACTGATTTTTATAAATTTCCTCATTATATCTTATTATATAGTTCCATCCATGTGGTAGGTGTTTTGAAAATACCAAGTTTATTGAATATGATTAATTGGTAGTAGGAAACACTTACTTATGACATGAAGAGACAGAAATGAAACATCATACATAGCACGATAGCCTCCAGTGATTTGGTATTCTACAGCACGTAAACACTGACTTCTTTGTTCCCGAAAATACAAGGCAATATTCTGGCTAAAAGAAAGAGAAGAGTGCATTTTTGTTGATGCACAGTCTAAACATTGTTTCCCAAAGAGTTATCATGTCTACACAGCTTAATTACATTAGTACCATCATGTGTTCTAAAACCACATAAAGGGATTAATATTAACAAATTTAGACAAAAAATGCAACTTAATAGCAAGAATAATTGATTTTATTTTGTTTGAACAATCATCTTACTTGGTAGTCAGAGGGGAAAAATTGCATTCTTTTCTCCTTTCAAAGTTTTTTTTTTATTTGCCTCTACAACATTTACATATTAGTGAACCTCATTTTTCTTTGATACTTTTGTGTTTAGAAACTCTGGATCTTTTATCTGATTTCATTAACAAATACAATTTGGTAAAATGCCTATGTATTTTCCTCACTGTCCTAGTTTTCTTGCTACAATATTCTTTTTTCTATCATGACCGTTTATATCTCAATTTGTAAGTAATAGTGGTTATAGAAGTTGAGTTATTGCTTTTGAGAGCACTTTCTTTCCTAACAAACTTCTTGGTTCTTTTGTGACTCTTTTAACTTCTGGGTTTTCTCAATTGGGCTTTCTCAAAGCTGGGAATGCTTATTTAAGATAAATATTTGTTTAAAACACATTTGTTTTAAATAATATATTTTAAACACAATGAAACATTACCAGTTTAAACTTTATTGAACATTCCAGTTTACAAATACTTATAAAATTTAATTTTATTGTTTTTATATACACAGTGAGCTTGTGGTGCTTTGGACATCAGCCAGTTTGGCTAAAGGGGGCATTTTGGGACACCAATATATATACTTAGTATATACTTGGTATAATAATGTTATGAAAAATCTTAGTGGCTCTTTAATCGTAATATTCAGAGTCCCACAGTACATTTTCAGAAACCTTAGTATCTTTCATGAAGAGAGTTACTGCAGAAGTCATTGACAGTCCCCAGAAATTACCTTGGATCTTTCTCCACAAAATTTTTTGGCAGCAGTGATAGAGTCCTGAAGTTGCTGATTTTTCACCAAGGATCTTTGTAATCTGGGGATTTGGCAACTGCTATTGACTTTTTTTTTGTTTTTTTTTTTAAGTAAAACTTGAACTTGGTGACAATCCAGAAAGTAGACAACTCAACAGAAATTTTCTGGTCTCACTTAAGCCTATTGATAAAGCACCTAATATGTACTCAGATGAATTAATTCTCACCTATCATAGTTGCAGGTTAGTTTGTGATGTAGGTTTTCATAATGCATACAATATGCCTTTGGTATGGTAATCCTAATTCTTCAAATTAGAACTTCTTTCATGACTAACAATTTTAGGATATGTCTCTTTGTTGGTTAATTAATATGAATAGAATACAGTAATAATGATAAGAATAGTAGACAAAATTATCAAATATGTATTAAGTGCAGGCAGTGGCTTAAGCACTTAACAGACATTATTTCATTTATTTTCCTCTTCATGATCCTGTGAAATAGATACTGTTATTATCTCTATTTTACATATGGAGAAACAAGATTGAGAGACCACATGATGTGCCCAAGGTTTTACAAGAGTGGATGGGTGAGCCAGAATTCATCCCAAGTCTGATGGCTCCAAAGATTAATAACTTATATTGTGTCTTGGAGCCACAAGGTGTAATATTGACCTTAATTTACACTGGATAAAATCTTGTAAGGCAACAAATTTAAGATGATAGTTATCATGGGTTATTGAAAAGGTCTATCAAATTCTTCAAGAAGAAATTCTTTAAAGTGGTAAATCCTGACCCAGAAGTCTATGAAATGAAAAAAAAATCTCTCTTTTTTTTTAAAGATTTTATTTTTAAGTAATCTCTACACTCAGCATGGGGCTTGAACCCACAACCCAGAGATCAAGAGTTGCATGCTGTACTGACTGAGCCAGCCAGGTTCCCTGAAAAAAAAATCTCTTAATAAGATAGAAGGATTTAGTAAAAATGATTAAACATAGCTTTACTGATATTATTAGAAAAACAAACATAAAGGAGACCCTTCCTTGGTTGGAAATTAGATTTGTCTTCTCCATAGTAACCAGTGTGACTTTTTAAAATGTAAATAGGGTCAGGTTACATATTTGCTTCCACTTATACTTCATTCTTTCTTAGAACAAAAAAATGAACTCCCCATGTGCCTACAGAGTACTACATAGCTTGCTCAAAATGTGGATTAACAGCTACCTCCAACTCTTTGTGTCTGCTCCGCTCCTGACTCTCTTTCTTCTGTTCATTGAGCACATCAGTAGGGTTTGCTTGTTTATTTTCTATCTCCACCAGCAAAACATAAACTCCATGAGGACAGGCACTTGACATGTGGTTGATGTCCACAAGTACTTATTGGTACTATAAGTTATATATAAATTATATGGTAATATAATTTCCAAAATCCAGAGTTGACTGATGATCACCTCAGTGTATTGTGAGTAAATTATGAAGTTGTCATCTGTTTATTAGTTGGAAAAACATCTGATCCTTTCTTCAAATAAATACTAATGCCTTGACCAGAAGTGATCCAATTATTGCTGTAATATTCAAAGACATTTTTGTATATTAATGGCAGCCTTTTATTGAAGAGTTGACTTTTGTTGTCACTTGTAATAAATTCATGAATTTGCTAGTTTTCCTCACCCAAAAAGTGTTTTTCTGCCATTCAGTATGTAGTTTCAAATATATAAATATACTAATTGTAAATTAATTAATTATATTTAATGAATATTGCACTAAATGAATATCAAGTTTTATTAAACAGATATGTGCCTATAGAGAACATATGCTTAAAATTGGAAAGGAGAAAAACTAGAAGAGAAAGATGCTCTCACAAATCGGGGTTCCTCTTTTGGGCAGGTTCCCACCCACTTTCCTATTTGACATAATTAGAGCTACAGACACAGTATGTCTGTAGTAGGGATAGCCTCTTAGAGTACACGTAGGAATTCTGGGGGAGATGCAATCAGTTTCTCAGAATGACTTGTCAATAGCAAACAAAGGTTTGGTTTGCTGTTGGGATGTGATTGGACGTCGTCTGAATCTTTGTGTCTACTAGGAAGGGAATTTCTAACAGTATCATCCCCTTAGAATACCATTAAAAGCTTTAAGAATCAGCCAGCCCCTCATGGAAAATCCTAGCTCTTACATTGCCCTTGTCCATAGCAAAATCAAACAACCACAAAAACAAATAAACAGCACTGAAAACAAAACAGCCTTTCTCTTGCTGGTAGTCATTAAAGGGGGAAAGATAATTTTCTTTCTTGAAATATTTCATTTTGTAGCCAGGGACCTGGAAGTTTTGCTCATCTTTAGATCCCAAGGATCTAACCTTGGGAAAGTCATGTAACCTTTCAGACTAATGTCACTGGGAGATGGGGGAGAGCTGGTTTGATTTTCCTTCCTGATTTAGAGCTACCTAAGTCTGTGAGGTCGTGACAATTGACATGGGAAGGACAGCAATCATTTTTCCATAGGTTGCATACTCATTCTTGTAGGAGATCCAACAACTTCTACAGCATAGTGTTGCCCTACAGGAAGCATCTCTGAGAATAAAGTTCTCTTTCTTTTCTCTCTCTCCTTCTAAATAGATACATACTTCCTGTTTTAAACTTGAAAAAAAGGAAATTTCAAGAAAAGATTGCTTGATTGGATCATTTTCAGATACCCCCATAAATAATTTTGTTTTTTTAAGTTTAAAGAGATTCTTATGAGTAATATAAAAGGACCTTTTTGTGCATGTGTGTATGTGTGTATATGTATGAGTGTGTGTGCATGTGTGTATGTGTGTATATGTATTTATGTGTATGTGAGTTCATATGTGTGCATGTGTGTATTGTGTATATATATGTGTGTATGTATGTGTCCGTCTGTATGCAGCATGTGTGTGTGTGTGTGTGTGTGTGTGTGTGTGTGTGTGTGTGATTTTAAGAACTGTGGAACTGAAATGACTTGCTTCACTCCAAACCTTTGTTCGCTGTGTAGTTAAATTCAGCACCAAATCAAACCTTTGCTTTGACTTATTTGGACATGATTAAGTTGTGCATCTGAATGTATTTATAATATTTGGTTCTTCCTAAAAGGTTTTTGGATGACCAAGAACATACAACCACCATGAAAAAAATTTTTTTCTAGGATTAAAACCTTTTGTCATCTCATTCTATATGAGATTGGCTGAAGTGTAGAGGTGGTTCTGATTTAAAAAAGCACGAGTAGAGAGAAGAAGGATTTACAGCTTCATAGTAATATTTTCTGAAATTCAGGTCAAAAGCACAGTGGGCCATGGCTAGCTTTAGCCTGGTCAAAATGCTTTTTTTTATTATGAGGCAATAAAATGGGATTCATTATATCAGCCGATTAACATTCTGGATGAGGAGATATTAGCTATCTAGAGAATGTCTTCTAAAGTTGAAAGTCACTGGTGTGACTCTTGGCTTTTTTCCTTACTAGTGGTAAGACCCAGGGCAAATTTGTTGACCTGTTGGAGTCTCAGTTTCTTCTGTGTAGTTAGATTGATGATACTCTCCCATAAGTGTGTCAAGCTTCCATGAGGTTTTTGACCACATAGAGTATTTGGCACACTGTCTAGTACAGAAGATGATTCCAGTTTGGGGTAACCATTGTCACCATTGTGATTATTATTTTAACCAACACTCTTGAAATGTAGACATGTTGATTACACTTGTAATTGCATATTTAGTCTCTGCCTCCTTTGCGGAGCCTTGTCAGGCTCTGTGAGGCAGACACCACATCTGTGTTTTGGCATTGTGATTAGGGGCTTAGGCACTCAATAAATATCTGAAGAAGGACCAAGTGACTGGGGTAGAAAAATGAAGGTTCATCTCAAGAGTTAGATACCCATTAGAAAGGAGGTTAAAAAGCATCATTTGCCAAAGAGAAGATATGTGATACTTCTGGAATTGGTAGTAACTTTTGCAGCAGGAGGGCTGCCCAGACTTAGCATCTGAGCCATTTCAAGCTTCTTTGGGAACCTGCTGGGCCAATGACTGGGTGTTTCATGTCCATAGATGGGCTGAACTCAAACCACCTTTGGCCACACCTGTATCCTCCTAGATGTGCATGGCAGGTAGTCAGAGGTTTCCCTGCATAATCATCAGCCAGTTTTGGAACACGAGGCTAGATAGTTGTTCAGTTTGTTTTCATTGTTGTTTAAACAGGTTTCTTTCTGTGTCAGACAAGACACACAAACAGGAGACTGCTGCTAGGACATATTTTCTCTTCCTGTTCCAGTTTCATTAATGGCTCTTGTAATTGCCTGAAGATTTCTGTCTTCCATTATTAAATAACAGGCATTTATTATATTCTACACTTATTTTTGACTCTCTGTGCCAAATTTTTCTGTGACCTTCTAAATAAATAATGACATTGAACTGTAGAGCAGGTGGTTCTGGGAGCATGCCTTCCCATTTAAATTTCCAGGAGCCCTACCGTGCCCCTAGAAATCTCTTAGCAGGGACAGATGTCTGGAGTCTCTGGTTTTATTTATTCCACTCCAGAGACAATATTAACTATCAGGTTAAACTCAGCGAAACTCCCTTTGGTTTGGAGACACCTAAATAGACTTTATGGGTCTCTTATGCCATCACCCCAAGTGCAGGTTTTAACCTTGAATCTCAATCACACCCCCTGCCAGGTCCATATCCTGCCTCAGGATATCATTTGGGAGGAGTTGGAGGAAGCCTAGAAAATATTGTTGAACAAAACAAATCATGGATGAAAATTTCCCAAATCTGAGGAATGAAACAAATGTTCATGTCCTAGAAGTATAGAGGACACCCCCCAAGATCAATGAGGCCAGAAAAACTTCCAGCACATAATTGTGAAATTCGTGAATCATAAAACCAAAGTATATGTCTTAAGGGCAGCTAGGACAAAGCGATCCCTTACCTATAGAGGGAGGACCATCAGAATAACGTCAGACCTTTCCACAGAAACCTGGCAAGCCAGAAAGGGCTGGCAAAACATAATCAGGAAGTTACATGACAAAAATATGCAACCAAGGATAATGTATCCAGCAAGGTTGACTTTCAAAATGGAAGGAGAAATAAAGAGCTTCCAAGACCGCCAAGGTCTAAAAGATTATGCAGCCACCAAGCCAGCACTACAAGAAATACTAAGAGGGGTTCTATAGAGGATCTTGACTCAGAATCACAAAGGTGTGCCTTACATTTTATACTGTCCATGGGTGAGGTAGCATTTGGAGGGTCCTCACTATCACCATCTCTGGAATGGAATTCTAGGTCATAGCTAAAAGGAATAAAGCAGATATACAGGTAATTGCAAGGACGTTGCCCAGAACATACATTAACTTTAAAAGTCAAAGGCAGGGTTAGAAATATGTGTACAATGTGATCTAATCCTCACACCAGTCTGGTGGAGGTGGTTCTTATTGCTTCCACTCCATGAATGATAAAAAAGACGCTTAGAGAAGTTAGCTAAGTTACCCAAGGTTCTGCAGGACCGTGTGATGGGCTTAGGGTTGGAAATGAACTGGTTATAATTCCAGGAACAAGGCTTACATCTTATACTTTCCAGAAAGCATACTTTGTTTATGGATACTTACTTCCCCGGTCTTTCTTAGAGCTGGTGTTGATGCCTGATTGGAAGTTGTAATGAATTTGGAAAGCAGACTCTCAAAGGTATGGGTTGAATGCCATAGAGTCGAGTAGGTGTTGTTTTCATTCTCTTGCTCTGTCGGGCTGCAGCATTGTCTCCTGCAGCGTTTAAAGCTATTGCTCCTACATTTTCCCAAGTCCCCCTTTACAGTCCACAGGATGCTCTTCCCAGGGGACAGGGGCTCTGCTCTCAGATGAAGCAAGAGGCATCTTGTAAGAGATGATCCTGCAGCCAGCTTGTGGGTGGTGTGTGGGGACAGCTGTCATCTGTAGCATTTCTATATCAAGGGCTCTGAGTACTCATTCATTCATTTGTTCATTCATTCTTTTTTTGGATTTACCTGCAAAGGAAAAGATTTCAGAATATTTCCCTGAGCTTGTGAGAGCAGGTAGGAAGCCAGCAGCAACTGGAGGTGCCCAACACGACGAGTCAGACACCTGGTGCTCTCACTTTGTTTCTTTCCCTTGCCTTTTCCTCTTATCTTTAAGTTGAATGGATTAAAAATGGGAAAAAGGCAAGCAGGTGAGTCCTGCTCGAGGTCCTTGGGGTCCCTTGGGAGTGTCTGCTGATGGGATTTAACTTACTGATGTTTGTTTTTCCCCTGTGGCGGAATCCAGCTCTCATTTGAAAAGTTTGCCGGGACTGAGGGGCGTGGAGGGGCTGTTGTCAGTATTTGCTTTTCTGGGAGAGGTAACTATTTCCTGCTGCAGTTATCATGTTGAGGGTTGGGAACCAGGGCCCGCTGGAGATAAGGATTTAATGAATACATATGAGAAGAAGAGATTCAGGCCGCTGAGCAGCACATCACCCCAGGCCACTTCTCATTTCAGGATGGTGAGATATTTAGAGGAGTAAATTTCAGACGATCATGCAAGAAAAAATATTCGAAGGGCCTTGGGGTAAGAGATACATTCTCATCTGTGTTTTCAAAGGCAGATAGGTGGTCTATGTCACTGAGAGCTTTGTGAATCACCTCTCGATTTTGTCCCTTGTCTTTGTTTTTATAATTCTCTTGTCGCTTTAAAGAATATGATTAGGCCTGCCCCTATGCTCATTATTCCACATGGCAGAGAAGATGTGCTTTTAATTTATTCTTTGCTTCTAATTGTAGTGTCTGCATGTCAGGGTTCACTGGCTAGAGAGAATGAGCCCTGCTTTTGTAAAGCAGATAATTGAACCTAGTAACAATTACTGTCAGAAAACCCCTGGGGTTGTGCCGGTACCCGTGCAGCATCCCTCATGGTGATTTCCAGCATCTTGTCTGCTGGGACACTGAGGATTTTCCAAAGGAAATAGCAAACTGGAGTTTGTGCCCCGAAGCCCCCAAGTGCCGTAATGTTAGTGCCCCTTTCTGGGTGTGTACAAGTCTCTGCCGTCTCTGGTGCTAGGGACTTCTGAAGAGAATGTTTTCAGTTTTGTAATGTTTAAAGAAATGTTTGCGATGTACAGGCAGCAGACAAAGGACTAGTATCTAGGATAGGAACCCCTCATACCAATAACCAAGATCCTGTAATAAAAGCTCCTTCATGTCAATCCACCACAAAGAAGCAGTAGAAAAATGGGCAAAGGACATGAACAGTCAGTTGACAGGAGTACAATTACATGGACAAAGAAAAGATGCTTGATTTTATTAATAACCAAGGGAAAACAAATTAATGCAGTGAAATACCATTTAAAATTTTTTTTAAAGATTTTATTTATTTACTTGACACAGAGAGACATCACAAACAGGCAGAGAGGCAGCCAGAGAGAGCAGAGGAAACAGGCTCCCCACTGAGCAGAGAGCCAGACGTGGGCCTCGATCCCAGCACCCTGGAATCATGACCTGAGCTGAAGGCAGAGGCTTTAACTCACTGAGCCACCCAGGCGCCCAAAATACCATTTTTTACTGAACAGTTGGTCAGGTAATGGCAGTGGTGATCACTGATGGTGTTGATGGTGGTGATAATGTCAGATGTTGGTAAAACCTGCGGAAATGGGACTCTGGTGGTGCAGCCACACTTTGGTTTATAGAAGTTTATAAAACTGAAAATGCACAGACCCTAAGAACCATCAACCCCACATCCTGCACCTGCTTATAGAAACACTACCATGCCAACTTGTGTGGGAGAGGATGATGAAGCTGGGGCATAGGCATGGAAAGGGATTCTAGGTAGTCTCTAAAAGGAATAAAGCAGATATGCAGGTAATTGCAAGGATGGTGCCCAGAACCTATATGAACTTTAGAAGTCAAAGGCAGGGTTAAGAATTATGTGTACAGTGCAATCTAATTAGGTTAAAAAGGTCATGCAGATAGTGAGTGAGTATTTATATATGTCTGTTATTACAGAGGAAAATGTCTGTCAGTAGCATCCAGGGAGGGGCCTAGTACTGAGGAGGGGGGTTAAAGGGGATGTGAGTCTTATCTGGGATGCTTCTTAGATTATTATAAAAAAAAATATTTGGGATAATCAGAATTAACTTTTAAAAATTTTCTTTGAAGAGAGAAAGGAGAGATGGATTGGTGGATAAATAACCATTCTGTCTGCTGCTGGCCTTACAGTGGCCTCCCAGGGGAGCCAGAGGCCCGAGCCAAGCAGCAGAGGGCTGGCAACCACGCCTCTTCATTCTTCTATTAGGCCTCAGGATGGCACTGCCTGAAGAGGTTCTGGGGAAGATCCGGTAGATCTTGTGTGCATCTTGTGCTGGGCCCTGAGCATGGTGCCTGGCACCGAATAATTATGTATTGGGGTGGCATCAAACGTGGAGACCTGGTGTAGTCAGTCTCTGTTGACTGGCTGCAGGCCGGTCACCCCTGATAGATTGGTTCCAATGCCTGACCGTCAGAGGTGTCCCGCTTGCTGATTCTGGAGAGTGTACTCTATGCCCAGGTCCTGGCTTTACGCGAACTTCCACTCACGTTCCTGAGCAGAAAGTCTCTTAGTTCGTATCCTAGAGAGACTTCCAGTCCCCTGGCCTGAGGCTTCTCTCTGACCTGCCTGGGAGTATTAGAGCCAGGGCTGAATTCTTGGGCCTGTATCCTGTGTGGACATACAGGGTCCGCAGCTTGGTTTAATGCTCTGCTGTTGCCATACTGAAATTATGTTTTAAAATTAATTAATTTTTGAGCCCCCAGCACATTCTTTTGTTAACTGTACATTTGACACTGCTTCATGTTACTGTATATGTTATATATCAGCTTACATAAAAGAGGACAATAGGATACAGAGACTTCTGTAGAAATACACCGAGAATATTCACTTCAATTCTGTATTTTGGCAAATATGTTACAATTTGCATTTTATTTCGGTTTCACTGACAAATAATTCACATACTTCACTGAGAAAGTTCGAGGCATATAGCCTGAGGATTTGACTTACACGTATTGTAAAACGATTAGCACAATAGGTTTAGCTAACATCCATTTGATTTTTCATGATCCTTGATTTCTTTCATTGGTATCTGTGCATTTGAGTAGTGGGGCTCGTCTTCCAGAGTTTTTAGGTTTGCCCTTGCAGAAGTAGCTCTTCACTGGTCAGCCCAGTATCGGTTTCTGGGTGAGTCTGCTGATAATGTGTTGGGGCAGGTGGACGTGCTATTATGGTCCATACTGGGCAAGGCAGCTCTGAGGACAGGGACACAGGTGCGCCTGGCTGGGAACAGCTGGGCAGGACCTTTGTCTCAGCTCCCTGCCCCCCAACCCAGGTGAGGCTGACAGGATGGTTGGGATTGGGCACTATATTCAGTATGAGGTAGGCCCATGAATTAGCTGCCCACGCCCTGGCTGGCTACCAGGCCACGACCCAGATCGTGTATGGCTCGTTGTTTGCGGGCCAGATTGGGCTGAGTGTGCACAGAATTCCCTAGCTAGAGGAGGCCACCAGATCTGCTCTGCAGACGAGGTAGAAGCCACGGGCTGCACTCTCTGTTCCAAGTACCACCGCCTCTAGGGCTGCTGAATGGGCACCGGAGCTCCCCCTATGCTCTGGTAGGTTCCCTGATCAGACCTGCTGGAGACTGGAACCCACAAGGGTCGCAGCTACAAAGCAGGTTCCCTGCCAGAGTACAGTGGGGGACGCGGCTCTAAACCCAGGAAAGCTCTTCGTCATCTCAACTCAAGCCTGTCACAACCCTGAGCTCCAGGCTGTGCAGGGCCCCTGGCTTCGCTCTGTCTTCTCATCTCTCAGCTTGAGGGCCACTGGGCCACACGGCTTCCGGGCGTCATGGCCAGCCCCCTGGTCGGATGGGGCCTCCATGAGGGTGGGGCTGTGTCTCAGCCACCTTGCCCGGGTGGGAGGTGGTGGGGGGCAACGCAGGCTACCTTCAGTTTCCCGAACAGGCTCCCAGGAGAGGAGGGCCCGGGAGCTACCTCGGCCTTGACTATGAATCTTCTCGCCTGTGCAGAGCATGGGAAGCGTGCACGCCCAGTACTGGCTTCGCTCTGGGGCATTAGCTCTGCCATCTTGACCCTTGAACACAGCTTCTGGGACCTGGGGCCAGCCCCTCTGCTCAGTGGGGCCCGGAGGTGCTCTCCAAGCAGGTGGGGCTGTGACTCAGTCCCTTGTCTGAGTGCAGACAAACTGGTCTCCAGAGCAGAGCTGCACCCCACCAAGTTCTCCGGTCAGAGTGCACCCCGACTTGGCTCTGCAGAGGAGCAAAGCCGCTGGTTGGGGGGGGCCAGCTGGGCGCTGCAGGTGTGAACTCAGTCTGCCAAGACCCAGTGCTGCTTGTGGCGAGCCCCTCCCCCTTCTCCATCACAGTCAAATTCCCAGGGGCTGGGACCCAGGAGTCTCCTGCCATCCCCGTGCTGTGAGATCAGAGGAGGGGCCCCCACAAAGCGACCCCCAATGCTGGGGAAGGTTGGCGGTCACCCCTGGGCTCCCTTTTCCGGCTGGAGGAAATAGAGGTTCTGCGTACTGGCCTGGAGGAGGGGAAATGGGGCTGCTGTGTAGCTGCTTCTCTTACCCCCTAGTGCTGTCTGCCTGGGTCTCTGGGGTGCCGGGGGTGCTTCTGCCTCAGCTCCGCTTCTAGGTTTCTCTCAGTGGAGTCCTGCTCTTGAATACGCGTTCGTTGTTCCCATGCCCGGGAGCCAAGTCAGGAACAGCCAGTGCCACCGTCTTGGTGATGGCACTACCCTTGAAAGTCTACATAATTTTTGAACAAGGGATGCTGCATTTTCATTTTGCCTGGGCCCTACAAATGGTGTAGCCAGTCATGGTTAGAGTGGCTTATGGTGCCTACCCCTGGCTAGGCAGTGAGTACAGCTGATGAGAACCCGGGACCCTGGTTGGAAAAGAAGAAAAGCTTCCGGCTCCTGGCCCCAGGCCCCAGGAAAGCAGACAGGTCTGATGTGGAAGCAACCAAAGGAGCTCTTTATGAGAGACTTTCATGTTTCTCAGAGGAGACCACGAATCTGTGTGTGTTTTCAGCCTGAGGGTAACAACCACTTTCTCCCTTTGTGCCCGAATGCATATTAGATGACCGCTGTTTCTGATGGGCCTGCACCTCTCTGCAGCAGGCTTTTACTGCATGACTGATGAGGATGATGAGGCTTTCATCCCACCCACAGAGGACTCGGTTTGGCTTGTCAGGCAGGTCCCAAGCTGCAGACGGAGGCAGGACCTCCAGTGGGCTCTGCGCTCTGGGTGCTGGGGTGGGCAGCCAGGAGGCCGTCTTGGCCATGGGCCCACAGCTTCTGGACTGCTGTGGTCCTTGGCGCTGGATTCCTCCACCCTGTCTTTGCTCCCTATTTCTGTCCTTTCCCCACATTGCTGTCTCTCTGCCTCCTGGCATCCCTGCATCTCCCCCAGCCCTACCTCCCCGCACCCCCCACATCCCTGCCTCCCTTGCCTCTCCGTAGCGCATCTGCCTTGTTCATAGAGCTGAACAAGGAGATGCAGGGGGATGGAGATGAACAGTACCCAGAGTTGCTCCTTCTCCTTGAAGTGGTCTCAGCTAATGAAGGATTGTAAGTCTAGGAGTCACACTGATGTAATTTCAAAGCCCACTGTAGCATTTAATAGCTGGGCGAGTTCTTGGGCAAGTTCTTCAACGCCTCTGAGCCACAAATTAAGGATTGCATGGGAAAGATACTAGGCTGGAGAGTTGTTTAAGCACATTGTCACTCTGTTGCTCTTCTCTTTCCCAGGAATTTTCCACTAGTATCACTTTCATCCCCTCTCCCATCCTCAGCTCTATCTCATCTGAACAACTCTGGCGATGCTAGAAATGGCCAAGGCAGAGGGAATCTGGGCTTTCCGCTAAAATGTAGAAAAATCGGTGTACTTAGCTCTCCTCCATTGTCATTCACAGGGAAGCCCCAGTCTTCCCTGTGGTTTCCTTGAACAAGCCCTAAGCTGTAAGTGACTCTGAGATTCCAAGCCCCAGGTCAGGCCCGGGGATATCGGGGGAGGGAGAGGGGGGCAGTCCTCAGCCCTTGAGTATCTCATAGCTCTGCTTTGTTAGCCAGCACAGAGCACCGCCTCTGGGAAACATGATTCAATGAGTGATCTTGCTGCTCGATTGATCTCTGGACACGTGGTCTCTGCATCCAAGCAGTTAAAATCAGCACACTCTGAGCCTTGGAGACATTAGCCACCAGGGCGCACTGGAGGTTGGTTAGTTAAATGAGAGTTGAGCTGGTACTCTTGGTCAGACAGTTGGATTATTGACTCCAACCCAAGCGAGTATCCTGGATGACTTTCTAGGCACATGTCGGTCTCGTACTTTTCGCGTGCCAGAGAAGGGTATGCTTGTGTCCGCAGTTTGCTAGTTGGAGAGAGCTGGGAGACACATTTTTATTTGTATTCTAAAGACACAGGATGTTGGCAAACTTTACGCCAGGCCCCGAAGTCTTATTTAAAATACATTTCTTTTTCAAGAATGCCATAAAACAGCAATAATTTTTATAGCTCCAAATTATTTTGATCTTTTTCAGCCTTCCATCTTTGTTATAAACTGTGCTTTACGTGTCTGTCATAATATTTGCCTTTCCACTCCTTTTAATGGGGTGGGATATTTTGGAATCAATTACACGGTGCTTTTGTTTCTCACATTAAGTAACCACCAATTCTTTCCTTAAATATTTTGAGTATTGAAAATAATTTTTTAGGTGACATAATCATGATGTGTGTCCCTGCTGAGCTCTTCTTCCCCGGTGATATTAGCAGCGGTGTTTTAGCATTCCTGACTGACTGTCATTAGCCCATCATAAATACCAGCCCCAATTAGTGTGCAGGAGCGAGATCAGTTGAGGACTGAAATGTATGTGCTGCACATAGAGAGTAGGTGCCCTGTCCCTGCGGAACAACAGAATCTGTCAACTGTCAGATCTGAATGCTTAATGGTTCTCTTTGTGAAGAAATGCATTCTTTGATTTTTTTTTTTAATTTTACAAAATAATCAGTAACCACAGTTGGTGGCAGTATCTGCAAAATCTTATCCTTTGATTTCTTACCATTCTGTTAAATCAGAAAATCCTTTTTTTGATTCAAGGATATTATGCCAAAGGTATTATGTCTCCTTGTACTGTCTACCTCTGGGTTTTCCTTTACTCCGGGTGTTGTTTTTCCTTGTTTTTCCTTTTCTCTCCTCTCTCTTCCCTCCTCAGTCCTTTATTGTTCAGACCCTCCTACCCGCCCTCTGTCCCTCCTTCCTCCCTTCTTCCCTCCTTCCTCTTCTCTTCCTTTCTCTATGTTCTCCAGTCCTCTGTATTTGTTTTGGAATGTGTTATCGGAAGTTATCACTGAGACAGCTTCTTTATGTGTTAACTGTGCTTAGCTCGGGAGGAGCTGGAAATGCTTCCTGCCTGGTCACGTGGTCACGCAGAGTGCCCGAAAGTCCCCATAAGTTGGTCATCAATACACATCTATCACCAAGTAAAATTTATCATAAAACATATTTTTCAGAGAATGTTTTTCAAATTAGCAACCGTCTCAGACACATGTGCTTCCCTTGGGTCCCCCATCCAGAAAAGAGCCGTTCCCTTGGTCATATAAGATGCATGATGGCGTGCCTCTTCCGTTATTGGCAAGCACTTGGCATGGGCTTGGAGTCAGGGATCCAAAAGTAGTTATCTCCAAATCAAGAGACTTTTGAAAGTGAAAGAGGAGCGACTGATAATTACAGAGGGACTACCCTGGGCAAATGGGAGGATTGCCAGGTAAAATATAGGATACCCGCTTAAGTTTGAAATTTAAATTCAACTGGGTGTCCTTTGTTTTTATTTGTTATCCTGGCAACCCTATGTGTACTCCAAAACACATGAGATATCCTAGCTGCCAGCCCCGAGTTGACAGTCTAGGGAGCCTAACTCCCTTTGATTCCTGATTCCTTCACCTGTCATGACAATGCTGGGAGGTGGGTGGAGCTTTCCAACTTAGCCGCAGAGCAGGGATTGGCAGGTTGATGCCATCCCCAAGGTCAGACAGTAGGACCTGGGCGGGCGAGGTAGGGAATGAGAACCAGGAGCTCAGGTCCAGCTACCTGCCAAGGCCTTGCCCACCCCAGCATACCCTCCTGCCTTCTGGCCAGTGTGTGACAGCAGTGAGCTCCTTTTGCAGGTTTTTTTTTTTTTTTTGTTAAATGGTGTTTTTCTTTTTTTATTGTTACTTAAATTTTTTTTTCCAGTATTCCAAGATTCATTCCCCATTCCCCACACCCAGTGCTCCATGCTTTTGGTGTCCCCAGTACCCACCACCAGACTCTCCCATCCCTCTACGCCCCTCCCTCCAAGTCCCTCAGTTTGTTCCTTTTGCAGGGTTTTAAAGAGATCCTGCGTGAAAGTGAAGAGCCTTCAATATTACCTCTCTGCTGCTGGATTTTTTAAGCAGCAGGAGGCAACCAGCTGTTTTCACTGAATCCAACCCAAAGCATGTCATGCAGGAAAAATGTCAAGTCATTTTGAAAAATGTCTGAAGCATAATATGCTTGACAGGGGTGAAATAGCATTGGCCATAGTCATGTAATTACTACCTCGGTGTTTGTTTACGGTGCAGCCCTTTCTTCTTGCACTTGAATTATTTAAATCAATCAGAGTAACAATGTAACTTTATAAAACCCAGGCCTCGGCAAGTACAACAGTTAAGATTTTTCTCAGGTTCTTCCCAACCATGTTCCTCGCCAGGTTGACTAAGCAACTTAACTGTTTCTTCCGTGTTCATATCTTCAGACTAAACTCAGACAGCCTTATTGAATTAAAGTAAATCAAGGTCACCTATTTTTTTTTTTCTGCGCACAGAAAATACTCAGATGGAGTGGGGGCCCTGAGGCCCGAGGTCTGATGGAATGGAGACTTGCAGCTAGACACCATAACGATACGATCCACTAGATGTCGCTGATGATTCACACCAGTGCCCGTGTGAGCCCATTTATGGATGTTAAAAAAAGTTCCTAAAAATGGCTAGCCACGGTTAAAAATAGGGAACTTCCAAGTATTTCTTTTCTTTCTTTCTTCTTCTTCTTCTTATTTTTTACCTTGGCCTTTTTAATATCGGCATTGTGTTCATCCAAATGAGTCTTCTTTGTCCTTTCATTGATCTCTTTCTACCTTTTTAAATTTAGCAAACAATAAGTTGAGGAGGATATCAAAGGTTATCTTATTGAAACCATCTTGCTTTTTGTGTATGTTGCTTTTCTTTCTTCAAACTCTTATGACGTTCCTCAGTTTCATTAGTGTGTATTCACATAACACATCTAGTCAATGCAGATGTGTTTCCTATATGTGTTTCCTATATGTATTTCCTGTGTGTCAATGCAATGCAATTTCCTATATCCAGTGAAGTTGATTTTCCTTTCACAGATCTATGCTTGATTTACTTTGAGAAAGGAAAATATATGTCTTTTACATTGGGGATTTGCTTCTGATAGTAGGAGGGATCCTATGCCTCTTGCAGTCCAAAGAGGTAAATCTTTGGTCAGCCATTCTGGCTTTAAGACTTGGGTGGAGGGATGGGTGTTCCTGGAGGCAAATGAGATTATTTGTTGTAGGGGTTAGGAAGCCCGTCCCTCCAGTACCCAGAGTAAGGTCTAGGCTGGGCAACCACAGGAGCAGAAAGATTGGCAGCTGCTATAGATTTCCACTCCTAATGAGCTACATTTTTTCCCCCAGAGCATGGCTAATATGGCATGGGATCCTCAAATTTAAAAAAGGAATGTTAAAAGTGAGTAAGGTTAGCTTTAATCACCAAAAAAAATCATAAAACTAATTTTCAGAAAAGCTTGAGACCCATGGAAAGTTCTTTGGTAATGATCAGAATGGCAAGCAGTTTTTTCCTTTTTTTCTTTGTTTTTGTTTTTGTTGGCTTGTTTTATTTTGTTGAAGAGAAATCTCCTCTGTTTTAAATAGCAAACCACCTGATTGGAGGGGGATGTTAGAACCCTATATTAGATTGGGAATTGATCTAGATCCTGTCTTTACAGGAGAGCCCTGGTGTTGTAATACCTTCTGTAAGAGGAGCCTGATGCTTCTCCACTGTAGCTGGGATTTAGTTTGAAGGCGCTAAGACATCTCCTGGAGGTTTTACTGATGATCTTTCATGGACAACTATATAGTGAATGGCACTTGACTAACCCTCTGCTGCTCATCTTCCCTACCTACCTTGGTGTGCAGCTGTAGAAAGCCCCTGAAAATAGGAAGGAGTTGTCTTTTGCCATGAACTAGGATAGTGGAACGAAATATTTGCCTGAGTTGATTTTTACATAGTCTTCTATGGATTTCAGTGTATTGCAGAAAATTTAACATCCAAGAAATAAGATAATGTGATTGCAAGAGGATTAGATTTCCCAGTCAGTAGAAGAGAAAAGCCCGAGTTCCCTGATTATAATCTGACATTCTGTTTAGAATTTCAGGGAATGAATGCCCCATAAATGTCTCCTCCACTGCACTGTGGATGGAGATTGGGGAAAAAGAAGCCGCAACACGGTATCAAAACACAAAACACTTCCTGAGTTTCCCCACAGTATGAATCAATCATATTTAATACTAATTATGTTCTTACTACACAACAACTTCCTGTGTAAATTGTGGGAAAATGTGAAAACATTTCCAAGCCCCAAGCAAGTTTTAAAAATGAGCTTGTACATGTGAATTAGTTAATTTGCTACATGTCCCTTTTGATACAAATTATTCTCTGCGGATTTACCAAGATGCAGTGTCGCCATTTTTCACTTTCAGAAAATACTGATATTTTCCCTCCCCTTCAATCAGCGTGTTAAAAGTATTGAGGTTGGGTCAACAATGCAGCTTTGATCGAGTTGTTGGGATCATTTAGAATTATTTGTGCATCTATTACAAAGATCCCCAGTGAATTGTTTGACTTTAGTAATTTATAACTTTGTCCCTGGAGGCAACGTTTGGAATTTAAACTAGCAAGTAACCATTTCTTAAAAAATGCCTTTGATTAAAGCTCCTCTTCCTATTTAAAAAACTCAGAAGTTGACCTAGTTCTGAATATGGTTTGGTTTCTTGACGGGTCTTCGGTATCCTGGGTTCCAGACATGCCCAGGGTTCATGCTGCAGAACTTCCCAAACCAGCAGACCCTTGGGTGTCCTCCAGACCTATAATGACTTTGGCAAGACTAGCAGAGTGAATACCTTAAGTCTATGAAGACTCTGTCATGGGGGTTTCTCTACATTTATTTGAGTAGTGTGGAAATTTGAGAACTAATTGTTTCATACAATAACATATATATGTATAAATGCAGATATATTTCTGTATATAGAATACAATGTCGTTCTCTAAAATATTATAATTTAAATTTATGTCCTTGAAATAAACCAAACCTTGTAACTTTATCAAAATATGTGCTTATAAAATGGATTAAGGAAGTTGGTTGTTCAAACCTAATGTCCATCCATAAGAGACTCAGATAAATTATAGCCATAAAAACTGTGATGAAGGTCTGTGTTCATTAATGTGGAAAGGTGGCCATGCCACCTGCTTGGGCAAAACAAAATTAAAAAAAAATACCCTGCAAAGTACTTTGTACTTTTGTGGACCTATTTTTGTGAATGTGTGCATTCATAGATACACATCTAAAGACTATATTTCACCAGATTAGTAGAAATATAGCTGCTTAAATATTTTTGATCCTCCTGTGCCTTCTGATTTTTATGATGAAATTATATTACTTTTATCATCAGAAAATCAATAGGAAACTCTTTTCTGTTGGGGATAAACAAAGGTCATATTTATTTAGCTTTTTCAATTCACTGTGTGTTTTCAGATACCGCTATCAAAATAAAACTAAAGTGAAAAAAATGCAGAGGCACTTCTGCAATAATTGAATTCTAGAATACAGTGTCATTCTCCAAAACATTGTAATGCATTTCAAAGAAGGACATTTTCTTTTCCTAACGATCTGTGAGTTTTTCTTGAAAGCAATAGCATTAAGATAACTTTCTGTAAGCGTTCAGTGCTAGTAGACCCATTTCATGTGTGTCTTCCATCCAGGCTGGGTTACAGTTCTGTTAGGGTTTTATCGAAACATTATAAATTTATTAGGAATGTAAGACTTTTGGCATAAGTGCACTGCTGTTGCTGTTTATTATGGTTTTTTTTCCCCCTAAATCACTTCAGGCATTAATTTTAAGAAAGCCTGCCTGGATTCAATTTATTTTAATTAAAATATAAAATGAGAGAGAAGTAAAGGTTGACACTTTGGGAAGTTCTCTGAACAGGCTGTCTGCATTGTATCTTCTGTGTTCCAATTGTAAGTGGAGACCAAGGATTACTGGGTCTTGCTTGATGTCATAGCCTTTTCACCATGCCTTTTGCTTGGGCTAAAATAATTAAGTGGAGAAATTCTTTAAAAAAATTGAAAGGTTTTAATTTGGGTAGGCTAACACATTTTAATCAGAATATTATGGAGCTGATGTTTTGATTTAAAGCAAAAAAAATGCACACAGATCCACTTATGAAATTGATAATAAAATGACTCTGTGTTGAGCTTAATTTGACACTGGAGGTTGGGGAGAGGAGGAAGGGATATAGCTCAGTGGGATAGTTAGCACTGTTGTGTCTGTCTATTGGTGTCTGTCTCTCTTTCTGGGTATATAAGCTCCTTGAGAATGGAGACAGTGTCTGTTCTAGTACTTATTGTTGTTACTCCAAGAACTAGCTAGTGTCTGCAACTTAGTAGATGTTCAGTAAATAAATACTGAAAGAATATATTCTGAAACTGGGAGAGTAGTCATCTTCAGATATTTTTGCTGGTAGTTAGGTTTCCTTTGATAAAATATTCTTCAGCCTTTGAAAACTTAAGCTTTGAATTGTGCAAAGTAATACCTGAATCCACTCTCCTTAAGAAATTTTAGAATATTACTGATCTATCCGTTTCCAGCAAAGGTGGAATAGCCTCATTACACCCAGGTCCTCCATCTTACCATTAAAAGACTCTAGAAATCATATAAAAAATGAGCATAGGCAGATTTTGAAGGGTCGGAAGAAGAAGACAGATGCCCTAAGGAGTTTCACACATGAGGAACCACATGGCCGTGGGTCCCCTGGGTTTCCTTAGTACTTGTCATACTTCATGTACAGAGTACTCAAAGAAGCTTCCCACCTGGACCTCCAGTAAGTACAGAGTGTAAGAAAAGTCAGTTTCCCCTAGGCAGAGGACCAGGAAAAGGGTGGCCTAGTAGTAGAAAACCTTTTTGGCAATATTGACCCTACACCAGTCAGATACCAATGGCAAAAATAATCCCTCACCTTCCTAAAGTTTTAATAGGGCCAAACAGAGAGCTAAGCCTCCCAGTACTTGCCCTGCCTCATGCTCCAAACCAGCAGAATCAATCAGCAGTGTTTCAATCCCTTTACCCAGTGGGGTCAGAAGAACTAGGCAAGGAGCTAGTTTCTCATTCCCTGCCTGACTGAAGAAGGCCATGCCAGCTTCCCTCACCGGTTGGTATTTGGGTAGCTGAGTAGGGATCTGGTCTCCCACCTCCTGCTTGGTGCAGTAGTCCAGAGTGAGCTGAGCCATCACCCTTGCCTGGCAATGCAAACTGAGGGTTGTTAGCATTCTCCTTTCTGCCACTCCAACGTGAAGCTGAACCTCCACCCTCCACACCATGCAGCAGCAATGAGACTGAATGAGATGGTCTGAAGCAGAGCTACTTGCCTTCTGGTTTGGCCCACCTCCATTACCCACCAGTGCTGGTTATTCCCATATGGCTCCAGTGAGACTGGTCAAGGTGGTATGAGGTGGGGCTGTCAGTAGTCCAGTGTCTCCAGGCCTAGTATAAATAGGGCCCAATGGGAAGCTGAGTGTCCATGTCTCTTCTGTAGCAAAAGTCAGTGTGCCATTTCTTTCTCCAGTCTTTCACTCCTCCAGTGGCAATGGAGTCCAACAAGGAGTTGTGCTGACATGCCTACTCAGAGGCAACAAGGTGATGTGAGCTGAGTATCACTTTGACCAGAAAGATGTCAGCAGGGTGAGTGGAGAGCTGAACTGCCACCCCACCTGAATGCAATAAAATAAGAGACTCAGTGTGTCACTTTTGCCAAGATAGTGTTGACAGGGGAACACTAGGAAGTGTAGGAAGTGTAGGAAGCTAACATACACTCACTCAGCCCCCTCCTACACCTTAGTGGGGGGATGATTGCTAAAGAGAAGATTAAATAGGAGGCAGAGTTTCATAATATAATATTCGGAATGTCCAGGACAAAGTGGAAATCACTCATTGTACCAAGAACCAGGAAAAATTACAACTTGAAAGAGCAAAGGCAATTAACATGATTCAAGAATGAAATGGGTATTGGAATTACCTAACAAGGAGGTTAAAGAAGTCATCATAAAAATCTAAAAAAAAAAAGCAATTGCAAATTCTCTTGAAATAAATTAAAATTAGAAAATCTCACCCAAGAAGCAGAAGTTCTAAGAACCAACTGAAAATCGTAGAACTGAAAAATACAGTCTCTCTGTCTCTTTCTCTCCCTCTCTCCCTCTTTCCGTCCCTCTCTCTCTGTCTCTCTGTCTCTCTCTCTGTCACACACACACACACACACACACACACACACACACACACTTGCTGGATGGGTGCAGTAGTCCAGTGGAAATGGCAGAGGATAGAATGAGTGAAATTAAGAACAAATCAGTAAGATTCACTCAGGATTTTACCCAATCTGTAAAACAGAGACAATTAGATTGGGGAAAAGAATAAGAATAGAGCCTGGGGTTGGGGCAGAGTGTCTGTGGAACAACAACAGAAGAACATACTATAATACCACATATTATGAATATAACAACATTCATATCAACAGAGACTGAGAAGAAAAGGAGAGACTGACACTGAAAAAGTATTCAAAGAAATGATGGCTGAAAACTTCTTAAATTTGTTGAAAGACGTAGCCTACAGATCCAAGGAGCTGAAGATGAGAAACCCCAATTAGGATAAATCCAAAGAAATTCATATGAAGACTCATCAAAATGGAACTTCTGAACACTAAAGGCAAAAACAGAATAGACTCATTACTTATAGGGGAATTACCTATCTGAATTACGGTAGATTTCTCATCTGAAACCAGAAGGGCCAAGAGAAGTGGTGTAATACTTTTTATATATTGGATGAATGAAACTGTCAATCATAGCAAGAATATCCTTCAGGAATGAAGCAAAGTATGGGATTCTCAGACCAAGGAATACTGAATGAATTTGTTGCTATCAGGTCTACCTTTAAAGAATGCTGAATAAAGTTCTCTAAATGAAAGAAAATGGTAACAGAAGAAGGGTTTGAATTCAGAAAGGAAAAAAATGATGGGGTGGGTAAAAGCAGGTGTGAATATAATTGATTGTCCTTTCTAATGTCATGTTGATGGTTGAAGCAAAACTTATACACCTTACTGTGGTGCTTAATGTATATGGAGGCACACTTAAAACAGTTAAACTTAATAGGTGGGGAAGGTAGAGGGCTCTAAATGCTAAATGCAAGTAAGTTTCCACATGTCACCAGAAACATCTCTACAAGTGGACTCTGATAAATCACGTATCTGTATTGTAATACCTGGAACAACCACTATTTCAGGTTGGTTATTCTCTTTCCTGACATTTTTCAAAACATGATTACATACCTGTGTATGTACCTTATGAAACGCAAAATGTTGGCGAAGGAGGATTTTACATAATTGGTTCCATATTCTACATGGTATTCTGCAATTTGCTTCTCTATTTTTTAACAATTTTATTTATTTATTTATTTTTGTTTCTAGAATTTTTTCTTTTTTTTTTTTTTGACTTTAAATTTATTTTATTTTTTCAATGTTCCAAGATTCACTGTTTATGCCCCACACCCAGTGCTCCATGCAATACGTGCCCTCAGTACCCACCACCAGGCTCTCCCATCCCCCCACTCCCTTCCCTCCAAGACCCTCAGTTTGTTTCTGAGTTCAAAGTCTCTCATGTTTCGTTTCTCTCCCCGAACTACCCTACTTCCCATTTCCTTTCCTTCTCCTACTGTCCTCTGTATTACTCCCTATGCACCACAAGTAAGTGAAACCATGTGATACTTGACTTTCCCTGCTTGGCTTATTTCACTCAGCATAATCTCTTCCAATCCAGTCCATGTTGCTACAAAAGTTGGATATTCATCCTTTCTGATAGTGCTTCTCTATTTTTTAGTCCATGTATTTTATTTTATAATTATTCCTCATAACTACTGTGGTAGCTATGAATGCACCACTTTATTTTTCTGTTCCTTTATTGTGAGATGATTTTTCAAGACATTTTTTCAATTTAGCCATTACAAGCAACACACAATGTGCCTGCTTGTTGGAGACTCCTGGAGTCTGTGTGTGTATATTTTTTAATTTTTCTAATTGCGATGAAATCCCTTGGGTATTTTCTCATGTGTTGTTTCCTTGGTTCACTCTGGCCCATATGCTAAGTTAGATTCTTGCGGATCCCATTTTGCAATGGGTAGCTTTCCTGGAAATGCAAGGAAACAGAAGAGAATCAGAAGATGGTTGCCTGAAGGACAATAGGCCTTCATGCAGTGGTTCAGACCTTGCTGGTTGCTCTTCCCAGATCATAGTATGTCCACGGATCCCTGATTGCCTGGAGGTCCATTTCCTGGAGGATTCCTAGGGGGCACTATAAAATGTGTCTCTTCTTTTCTTGATTTCTTTTTTTTTTTTTTTTTAAAGATTCTATTTATTTGACAGAGAGAAACACAGCCAGAGAGGGAACAAAAGCAGGTGGAGTGAGAGAGGGAGAAGCAGGCTTCCTGCCGAGCAGGGAGCCCGATGTGGGACTCGATCCCGGGTCTCCAGGATCATGACCTGAGCCGAATGCAGTCGCTTAACCAACTGAGCCACCCAGGTGCCCCTTTTTCTTGATTTCTTACAGCACCAGTGGACATGACTCCTTGTACCTTTCTGGGCACCCAAGAGAGTTAAACTAGCTAATCAGTAAGCCAAGTGAAAGGCAACCAGAGATGCCAACACTGTACACAGGTAGCAAGGAGAACAGTCTGTGGCTGGTCCCCCCCCACTCACTGACCACTAGTGGACAGACAGTATGGATAACCTGCAGCTTATTGGTTGGGTGGGGAGAGGACACGTAGATGCAAATTGGGCACATAGTATATGTATCAGTTTTATGGTGGTTGTAGTCAGGAAAATACCAGAGACAAAAAGAATTGTAATAAATTAGTGATGATTGAATGGCTAACTAAAATTTTTCTGAGGATAAGAAGGCTTTGTTAATTCCATGGGAAGGGAATAGTAACAGGGAAGTCACTCCTTTATGATCATAATGCCTTTTGCATGAGGAAAATCTGTTGGTTTCTAAATGATTTATTTTCTTTTTAACGTCTTTGTGGGGTACTTCTTAAATGTGATACTTAAGTAATCTGAAAGCTGACATGTAAGAGATTTTAGTTCCTAATTTTGTTTAATGATATTGTTTAGGATGGGTGATTTATCTTTATCAGCTCCTATATAAGGAGCATGAAGACTTTTACAAATAATTTTAAGCTCTGAGAATTTTCCTGAGAAAATATTGCTTTGGGAAATGAGGATGACTTCTTATTGCAAATTTTCAGAGCAACTCTGGGAGGTAGAAAAACTCTTTGAGAAATTAATGTATAAAGTTAATGCATATTTCTTTGTTCAGAGGGAAAGCGGGGGTTGGATTATTGTATTATTATTAAAAGCATTTAAAGTGACCTGTCTTTTGTAGTAAGGGCATTTGGATGGCTAAATCATGACAAAGGGAGCATTGTGTTTGCCAGCTATTATCAAATTTGCATAAAAGGAATCATTAGGGTGAGAGGCATTAAATGCATTAATTATCTATTAAAGGGGTAATTTAACAATCATTAAGGGAGGAACTAGTAGATTGGTGATCATTTTTGTAAGTGATGTACTTGATCTAAGCTTTATATAACACCCAAAAGATTAATCTCCCATTTTTACTTTGGTAAACTATACATTTTGTTTCCATTTTCTGGTAACTTTTGTTAAAAATTGAATGTTGGAATGAATGAGCAAACCTAAGTTTGGTGCCTGTGCTCTAACTTCGCTCAAGATGCATGGGAATATCAGTGGCTGATTGGTGACCAGCTGCGGGTTGGTGGCCCTGGTTGACGGCGCCATTATCGCTCCCTGCCATGGGTGAGAAGCCTTGCCATTGTCCAGAGATCAACAGCATCACTGTCCCCACGGCCCCATCATCCTGGTCTTACAGCAGTTGGAGATGCCCCCTCCCATCTTCTGGACATCACAACTAGCAACCTGGAGCCCTTCTCATGTCTTATTTTGAAATAGATTTGCCTCCACTGGGGCCACTGTGATTGCAAAGGAAGGAAACCCACTTAATCTAGCCTCCACAGAAGAGATTAATTTTTTTAAAAAACCAGGATAGAGAATTAGCTTATGGAACCAAGGGCAGCAAAATAGCAAGGTCTCCTGAGGGGCTGGGGAAGGACACTGGGAGTTCTTAGTAACTTCGTAAGGCGCTCTCTCTCTCTCACCCACAAGTGTCTGCTGCTTCTCCTTCCAACTTCTTTGTAGCACTGATTTCTGGGATTTGCCAGGAACAGAGGTTCCAGCCCTGAACTCACGTGCCTTTCTGAGGCCAGTGCTGGTTTGAGTCCCAACCCCAGATTCCTGGGAAGGAGAAACTGTGGCTGTATTTTCATTGTGCTGTGGTTCAGTCAGCTCTGGTTCATAGGCTGTGGCCAGGGGACAGGTTCTGCCACAAAACATGCAGAGAAGGTTAGTGGCTAAAAAGCCACCCAAGTAAGTCTGCCATTGACCCCTGGGATGTACCCTTTCCTTGCCACAGGAGACCAAGTTCTCCCCCTCTTGCATTAGGAAGACTGGAGCCAGCCCTCACTGTTTTCCACCCCTCCTGTCTACCCCTCCTCTCTTCCCTGCCACACAGCTGTTTGATAGGCTTTTCCAGTGGAACAGTGACATCATATCACTGTTGCACTGAATCACTAGGGTCTGTCTGATATTATTCTGATACCCACAAGTCCAGACATCCTCTTGCATTCAGATGGCTCTCTTACCTTGTCTGGGCAGACTCGGCTTCACTCCCCTGTGGCTCTTTCTAGCACCCAGCAGGCTTGTGACCCACCCTCTCATTACTCACACCCTGGACCTATGTTCCTGCTTCACTCCTTCTCTGGGGTGCTCCCAGTCTCTCTTCTGTCCACTTCTGGACTGTCCAGCTCAGTCCAGGCAGACCTGGGTTTAAGCATCTGGAGAGTGTGTATGGTCGCAGGGGAGGGGGGTAGCGGGCAGTGGTCATACAGACTTGAGGGTATGAAAAGCAGCCAGCCCTGAGCCTTCCTCCTAGGGGCTGATAGTGGTGTTAGGGGTGACGTCAGCCATGGCTGGTGTTTTTCTATCAGGTCCAGATCAAATGCCACTCTAAGCATGCTTCTCTTTCCTACCTTCAAGCTGCCTGTCTTATTACTACAGCTTAGCCAGTGACTCTTTTATAGTCTGTGCTTGTGTTCTGGAGCCCTCTTGCTGGATTATAGACTTTTTAAGGGTGGGAATGGCGTCTTCTGTTTCTTTTGAATTTTTGCACCCAGCACTCAGGAAATGCTTTCTTCTTCATTATTAGATAAATGTGATCTAGTTCAACTCAATACACATTTCTAAGTGCCTTTTATGTGCCAGATATCATTCACTGAAAAAAAAATATCCTTGACCCAATAAGAGCTCATAGGGTGAATACATTATGAAGGTTGATATATTTGATTGGCATGGTAATGACACAGAAACTTTTACTTTCAAGTCTCTAATTATGCATGGTTTTATATTGGGCTCTTGAACAAAGAAAACCACAAAGACTGTTCCCTTTGCTTGAATTTGATTCAATTATTGATATGGACTTAAGTAATGGACTCATCATGGTAGGCTCTATAGGAGGACTCACAGAGCTTATTTTAATCCCCTTCTCCCTTGTTTTCTCCATACTCTCTCAGCTTATTGTACGCCTGTAAATGGCCATGTGACCTAGTTCTGACCAATGGCAAATTGACAGATACTCCTAGAGAGGGTTTTTCCTACCACTTAACAACATAAATATTTGCAAAGTATTTTTTGCAAATATTTCCCTCTCTCTCTTCTTCCTGCCTGGAACACAGATACTGTGCCTGGAGATGCAGCAGCCATTCTGCCACCATGAAGATGAAAGCCATAGGCTAAGAATGGTAACCCAGAAAGATGGGGGAAGCTGGTACCTCAGTGGTATTCTTGAGCAGCTTCACCTGCTCTTAACTTCCTTCCTAGATGTTGTTACTCATGGAAAAACAAAGCAAAAATCTTCCTTGTTTAAGTCAGTATTGGGTGGCTTTTCTGTTCCTTGCAATCGAACGCACTGTCAATGGATTAAAACCCATACAGCAGCATCAAGTCTTCAGAAGAGTGATAGGAATCATACTGCTTGGGCACCTGGGTGGCTCAGCTTGTTAAGCATCTGCCTTCGGTGCAGGTCATGATCCCAGAGTCTTGGGATGGAGTCCCACATTAGGGTTCTGGCTTAGCGGGAAGTCCGCTTCTCCCTTTCCCTCTCCCCCACTCCCTTACTGGTGCTCTCTCTCCCTTTCTTATGCTCTCTGCCTTTCAAATAAATAAATAAAATCTTTCTTTAAAAAAAATCTTCCTGCTGGTTGATCTCGCTTAGTTGAGTTGCTCCCTAAACCATCATTCATCCACCCATTAATCCAAGCAAGCATCTGCATGTCCATTCGGTGTACATGAACAGAGCAGGGGCCTGCTGTATGTTCAGCGCTGGGCCAGGTCTTCTGAGAAACAGGGTTCCTGACTTACCTATGGCCAGCCACAGATGAAGGCCAGAGAACTAGTAGGGAAAGTGTTTGGGCTTTTGTGCACAGGGGAACCATCCGACTATTTGCCAGCTGCTTGAGAACTTGAACATAATCCATTTCTCCTGGAGCGTGCCTTGCCTATAGAAATGGCTGTCAGTGGACAACACCTGTAGGGAAGGGCTGTGTGGAACACTTAAAGATGTAATGTCTGTCCCGGCATACCATGCAGGTGCTGAGCGAAAGTCAGTAAGAGAGAAGGCAAAGGGAAACAGTTGATGAAAAGCACCTTGAACCCATTTCTTTTATTTGATTGGCAAAAGAGACTACATACAGTCAAGGGGAAAGAGGGCAGCTTTATATGCCAGAACCAGTGTCCGGGTAATCCAGACAAAACCAGGAATTCTTCCATACCACCAGCTGTCTGCCTTTTCCCGGGTTGTTTAGTTTTGTCCTCTGAGTACATGCGTGTCTGTGTGTGGTGGGGAGGCAGGCGGGCGGGCGTGGTGATGAGGCACGTTCATTTTAGGCAGTGTCTTAGGTTGTGGTCAATTTGTTGCAAAACTCCTAACTGGCAGGCTCCAGTTTCTGTATATTGGATCACCATATAAGGTATCCCTGTCTACAATTGTTAATTCTTTAAGGCTTCTTTGCTAGGAGAAATGAGGAAGCTGAGAAGGGGACGGACCCCTTGCACAGGGGTGCTCTCTTGCCATGACCTGACGTGTCAGCTCTGTGTTTACCGGGAAAAGGGAGACAGAGCTTCCACAGTCCATGTGGCACTGGACTTTGGACTCTGCTCTCCATCTGCAGCCAGCCGGCAGGGATTTGGCGTCTTTTCCTCATAGGGCTGGTCACATTGTGTTCAGCTTTCATGTTTGTTTCTTTCTATGTCTTGTCTTTAATACAGGCAGATAGAAGAGATTGGGAAGGAAAATGACTTTCACGGGTTCTTCCTTTGATCTGAGTCACGGGTCACAAATCAAAGTGGCCACAAAGTCATCTTTGCTTTATGGCATTCTAAAACATGCTGCTGTTTTATTTTGGTGGAGAGAGCAGGCTGAAGATTCCATTTTTATGTGCTCCAATTCTCTTTGCTTCTGGACTTCCTCCTTGTACTGTCCAGTGTTCAAGGTGGACGCAAAACCACCAGGTGATGCCTAGTTTTTGCCACAAGGCAGGGAAAGAGGGGAGACCTATCCACATGTAGTGTAACAAAGTCAATGAGTAGGACACCCTGTTTCCCTCTTATCATCTCTTCTCATCTTCTTTTGATTGCTTCCTCAATTTGAATGCCCTTGGTTGAAGATTTTTAACCAGCTTCCCAGCTTTCCCTCCCCCAGAAGGAAGCCCCTGGCCCACGCCTGGCTGTCCCACTCTCCCAGGATTTAAGTTTCTGCAGAATGTCCCAGACACTCTTCCTCTGCTGTTTTCCTGACCATACATGAATAATTTTTGCCACTTGGAAATCCATGGTGGCCCTGTTCCTTCTTTCTCAAATCTTATTCTCCAGTCTTCCTGTTGATTCTGTGAGATGTTGTATACTTTCAAAACATTTCCTCTTGGTTTAAATTACTACAGTTAAGTATCTTGCAACCAAAGAACTCTGCCTGATGCCTTTTCATAAACTAGCCTATTCCTTGTCTTGCACATTTCCGTCTCCTTTGGTCCACAGACAACTGCCTCCTGAGATGGGAAACAAATCAATGGAACCAAGTAGCATGAGTTGGGACCTGATAGTGCTGAGCCTGTCCTCCCTAGGGGGCACTCAGTGTCCCCAACCACATGTCGCTCTCACTTTTGTTAGCTTTAAGTGAGTGATTGGACTGAATTTTGAGATCCTCAGAGCTATATATTTCTGTATAAAATGGCTGTAGGGGCTAAAGAAGCCTTACTCAGAAGTTGGCTGATTGCCCAGGACTGCTTTTAGGATTTCCATGTTAAAAATAACAGTTCTGTTTCCTATTGCTTTAGAGATAGATATTCTTTTTGGAGGAGAGTCTACTTCTCCAAGTGCAGCTAAAATTCCGCATCGTCCATGAAACCATCCCCTCCTCACTCCTGCCCTTGCCCTTGAGCAGTGAGCCTCTGCCTAAATGAATCGGAGTCCACCTGGGCCAGACAAGTATCTGATGATAAACAGTGGTGATTCTGAGCCTTAGGTGAGGAATACAATGGCAGGGGAAGGGACTGGGGCCACAATCCATGTCCCCTCTGAGATGGGCCACCGCTGCTTAGCTCTAGCCACTGCTGCCATATGCAAATGTGGGCCCACTGTTTTCAGAGCTGGAAATCCATATTTTGAAGTGAACTATGCCATTAGAAAAAGAGTTGGCAAGGAATTGAAATTTAAAACACTGTATAGACCTCACTACTTGGACCAAAGAGAACGTACATGCAGGCTGATCCTCGCTTGGGATCTCACGAACTATTGGCCTTTATAAAACTCTTGGGTAACAAGGCCTGAACTTTGTTAATTCATAGGGAAAAAAAACAAGCAAAAAGCTTGTTACTTCTAAGCAAAAAGCAGAAAAGTATGTATAGGCTGTATGTATACACATATACATGTATGGAATATAGAGCTAGGTACGGCTATGTATGTGTACATATGTATATAAACATACATGCACATGCAGACACACATACATTCATATATGAATGGGGAGAAAGTAGAGAATCTGCATCAGTGATTATCATGACCAATGACTACTATTTCTTGGAGGGAGGAGGTGGGGAGTGTTGGGACACTTAGAGCTTTCAGGTCTCATTTCCGGTATGTGTACAAACAGCATGTCTTACTTGGATAGTCAGAAAAACCAAAAAGGATACAACTAAAATGGGAGGAGAGGAAGTGAGGGCCCAACAGTGCTACACTCCCTCGATCCATAGGGTGGGTATTTACAGGGCTGCTGGCCTTCTTGTCCCAGAGCTCCCTAAAGGCAGGGATTGCCTTGTTCCTGTTGCATCTCCAGTGCCCATCACAGAAGGTGTCTGAGCACGTGGCTGACTGTGCGTGCTGAGTGACTGAATGTGTGGATGCAGGGGGTTGCTAGAAGCAGCTCTGGTAATGAAGAAGAAGGTCAGGGTCAGGTTTGGGCTGCCTCAGTGCTCGGTTTCATCCACCTGTGTTCACAGAAGGGGAAACGTTTTCATGTCTTGCTCAAGATGCCTTTGCCAACCTGTAGTTTTGCAAGATGCTTCGAGTTTGACGTCCTCCGTGGTTCCTGATTGACAAGTTTGTCGGTCTTCCTTTGAGATCCTGTCAGAATCAGTGCTCTTACCCATTCAGGTTCTCTGTTCCCAGACTTTGGCCAGTTTGGTCAAGAACTGCCATGGGGGAACATGTGTGGAGCATAGAGAGAAGAAAGGCTCTCTGCACGGATGGAAACAAGGCGGCCTCCAGGAGGACCTGATTTAGGTGAGGCCCCACGGGTGGTAAAGGGGGAGGCAAGAGGCCAGAGGCTAGGGAGGTGAGGCCTCTTCTGCGTGTGTTGTTGCCTTTTTTCAAAAACTTCCAGAAAAGGATAGTGAGTAGTATAGCAATCATCCAGATTACCACCCGGAATGAATGGCTATTCACCTTTTGTCATTTTTCCTTTTTTGGATAGCCTCTGTTTCTTTTCCTTAAGGAGTTTGGCATCTCCTTGATCAGATCATCTTTGTGGTATTGTCCAAATGACTGGATTCCTAAATGATGACATTTAAGAGGCATCACGATGGTGGGTCCAAGCCAGGCCGAGGGATGCTCTTATCCCTCCTGCCCGCAGCACGGGGGTGCCTGCGGTGTGTGGGGTCTGGTGCAACTGCCCGAGCGTGCCCATACCAACCCCTTCCAGTGTTCTCTGTGCCTTTGACTTCCCTGGAATGGAATGTCTCCGAACCATATGCTCCAGAGATGAGGCTTCTTCCACATTCCAGATTCTTCAAGGTGGGATCTGGGAAAAGGGCCCCTCAGGAGGAACATTTTTGAAGCTGAATGCTGACATCTCAGTTAATTGCACAATAGGCCCCCTTTCAGCCAGCAGGCCTGTCCTTGTTTGCAAATGTTGTGAACCAGACATCGAGAGCTCATTTTTCCTTTGATGCCTGTTACACAACTTCTCTGAGTGCTAATCTGTTTCAATTCAAAATAGATTAAAACTGCCACATGAATGGCAACTGAACATTTTTGTTTTTCTTAAAAATCATCTATCTGGGGGGGGCGGAATCTGAGAAGTTCTCTTGTGCTGGGTGAAAGTATTAATGATGATTTCCTTGCCAAGACGATTAACATGAGGAAAGTATGGAAGGAGAAAAACAAAAAGAGGAATCCTGGAAAAGCAACTTGTCTGGGGAGAACATCAGGAATTTCAGAGGTTATTTCAGGAGGGGCACTGAGGCTGGTTCAAATCTAAGAACCTCAAGTGGCTATGAGAGGAAGTTTCCAGAAAATGAACTATTTCCAGTGTTTTGTTTTCATGGCAGTCAAATGTAGAATACACAAGGCTGGTGAGCCAGACCACAGAAGCGAAGACTTGATATCTTGTGTGGTGTGGTGGGGCCTCTGTGGCCTGGGAGCCACATGGTGCTTTCGTTTGTCTAGATTCTCGTTGGCCTTGAACAATGACAGAAGGGCACCCATCTGTTGCTTCTTCTGACACTCAGGCAAGACACTGCTTGGCTCTTACTAAGTCGCAGTTACACATCAGGGCAAATACGGGCGGGGGAGTCCAGCTTCCCTATTCTTTTGACAATGATGCTTTGACAATGGTGGAAGAAATCTGTGAGTGTTGTCTTTCTTATAATGAATGGAATATATTACTGAGAACTCGCCTCTTGAGGTTTTTTGTTTGTGTGTTTGTTTTTTAGAAAGGGAGGCAGGGTGGACACCTGGGAGAGGGAGAGAGAGAATCCAAACAGGCTCTAAGCCCAGTGCTGAGCCCAACGTGGGGCTTGATCATAATTCTGAGATCATGACCTGAGCTGAAATCAAGAGTTGGACACTTAATGGGCTAAGCCACCCAGGCGCCCCACTTTTGAGCTATTTTAGATGACACTTTGGATCATTCCAAGAAGGAGGATTCTGATCTTGGCCTTGGAGTCCTTGGTAATGAATCCTTGGTCCTTGGTAATGAGTCCACTAATCCAAGGTAATAGTTTCAGGTACTTCAATAATACCTCTGAGAGAAGGTCCGAGACATGAATGACTCACACTGAATTTAACAATAGAAAAGGCCTCATTTATTGTTTATGTAAAACAGTAAACTCAGCCGAAAGTAGCACAGCCAAAAAAAAAAATATACAAAAATGTTCCAGGGAAGATGTGACTCCAGGGAGGATGAATACAGGGTCTCAGAATAGGTCATAAGAACACCTGAATTCTGTGTTCGTGGTTGAGTCCCATATTCCTGGGTTATAGTCCAGCCCCAAATCCAAGTGGAAAAGAAGAACCTGCTTCCCTAGAAGCTCAAGATAAGAGTCTCGGAAGTGAAGCTCATGGCCTCTAACTTGCCTGACAAATTTAGCCCAAGTCACATGCCCAGCTCCGAGTTAGCCACCGAGCACTGGTTGCTGAGGTGAGAGTCAGGAACCTCTCCCTTGGCACAAGAGGAACATCTTCTCTAGACCCAGAGTCTAGACCGTGTTCCATTCAGGGATTCAAACAATGTCATCAGGACCTGGGCACATTTGAACAAAGTCATCAGGAACCATCTCTCAGGTTCTTCTCCCTGTAGGTTGTCTTCACTCCCAGATAAGTTATGTCCTCCCTAGGTCAAAAGTAGAGGAGAGGTCTGGTTCCATTCAAAAACTGGAGGACAAAGCAGGAGGTTGAGCAGAGCTGCTGAAAGGCCCACACCTTGCAGGCAAGTGCCAGTGAGCTAAGAAGAGGAAAACTGAGCGAGCAGACCTCATGTTCTCAGCAGTGTGGTCTGTCTGCACCTCGCCGGCCACCACTGAACCGTGTGTCGAGCCAGCCCAGACTGACAGCGTGCCTGTGGAGCAGACGGGCTCAGCGTTTCTGTTGTCCGGGACCCACGGCTTTGTGACAAGTACTTCACTGCTGCGTTATTTCACCATCACGGTGTCTTAACTTTCCAAGTGTGAGGCGAGCTATGTTCTTCTATTTGTCAGGGGAGCCGTACATCATCTCTGCAGAGACTCGTTCATCTTTAGCCATCTCACGACTCTTCACGTCTCACTTTGACTCAAGATGAATTTAATCATGGGTACTTTGGAACCATAGGAGACTTTATCTTATTTATTTGAGAGCGGTCACCGGCACTCAATCAGCCTTTCAGTGAGAAACAAGAAAAGGCAAACTACTTTTAATGTGATAGTTGAACTGTATTTTTGAATCCCCCAGTCCTGCACGCTGTGTTGGAAGAACACGGACCGGAGGGGCTGGAACTAAGAATCCGTGTGTGTTCCGTTGTTAATCACACCCAGTGAATACTTCTTAGAGAGTGGCTTGTATAAAACACAGAAGAGACAGAGCGCTCTGGCTTCTTCTGATATACACAGTATAAAGGAAAAGAAGTGCTCTTGTTGTCTAATACTGAAGAATTGGCTAAATATAGGAATTTGTCTCTCCATGTAGCTGAATCTATAGGGCAAGTCAAATTCACTTCTTTGAATAAACATAGTGGCTTCATGTTTTTGATGAAAAAGATTTGCTAATTTGCCTTTTTAAGTTTTGTTTCAACTTTGCTTTTCTTTATATGAAGGAAAGTAATAAACTCTGTGCCAATTTTATGTAACTCTGTATCTAAATAAATATATATCTATAAATAAATATACACCCACAGGCTCTACTACTATTTGTTTCCTCTTTGAGAATTCTATGTATAAATACAGTAATTGTAACAACTAGTTATTTAGGGAAGAAATGATAATTAAAGTACTTAATTCTTTTAAGTTATTTAATTCTTTTTAAAACTTCTTTATAATTATTTAATTCTTTTAAAATTCTTTTAAATTATTTAATTCTTTTTAGAAAATTCTTTTAAATTATTTAATTCTTTTTTTTTTCTTTGTAAGCCAAATCAATTTATAAATCAGGGTCACAGTTCACAAATTTGCCACTGATTGGCTCTGGGGAGCTAGAGGGTTAGTTTTTATCCACATTACTGTCTTAGAGATGTCATAGCAAAATACTGCACGTTGGCTTAATAAAGCAAGGATTTATTATCTCATGGTTCTGGAGGACAGAAGTCACACTAACAGGTACTTGGATTAGGACTTCAACATATCTTTTGAGGGGACACAATTCAACCCATAACATCCTGCCCTCTGAACCCCCAAAATTCACATCCTTCCCATGTACAAAAGATTTTCAACTCCATCCTAGCATCCCCTAAATCTTAACCCATTCCAGAATCAACTGTAAGTCAAAAATCTCACCTAAACGTAGTCAATCCAAAAGGCCCCAAATCTCATCTTCTTAAACATCTGAATCAGGTATAGGTGAGACTCTAGGTACGACCAATCCTGGAACAAAATTCCTCTCCATCTGTGCACCTGTGAAACAAGTTATCTGCCTCCAACAATAGAATGCTGGGGCCGGCATAGGGTGGATATTCCCATTCCAAATAGGAGAAAATGGAAGGAATAAAGGGGTCAGAAGTCCCAAGCAGGTTTGCAACGCAGCAGGGCAAGTTCCATTAGGTTTCAAGGCTTGAGAATAATCCTCTGTGACTCCATGATTCACCTCTGGGCCCCACGTGGCAACCCTACCCTTTGGGTCTCACCTTCTTTGGCTTCTGAATCTGTGGCTCTGCCCTCATAGTCCTTCTTCCTTCCCTTTGTCTCATCTCTGTCTCTTTCAGGCCAGGCTGACATGTTTCTGCTGATGTAATAGTCTTCCATGAATGTCAGGGGGATCACTGTCCACAAGTTGGAGGGTTCTGCATGGATTCTTCCTGGATAATCCCATTTCTATTCTTTGCTCCTGCAGAGATGCCTGATTAGATCCAGGAGTCACACCCCCTCATATCTCCAGCTGAAGCGGGATCACCCACATTCTTAGTGTTCTCTCCAGAACCCACTTTCTCATTTTTTGGTATCTGGGCAGGCAAAAAAAATCTTCCTAGTCGCCAAGTGCTGGTTCTTTTTTGTTTAACAGTTCTCTCAATTTATCTCCTTCCTCTTGCATTGGACTATAAGTAGCAAGGAGAGATCGGAGCACAACACCCATATTTTGTTTTGAATTCTCTTCAGCAAGAGAATCCAGGTTCATCATTCATAAGCTCTACTTTCCACCCCACAGCAGAGTAGAACTCAGCCAAGTTTTCTGCCACTTTATAAATAACAATCACCTTACCTCCACTGCCCATAACACATTCATAAATGCCTTTTAAGGCCTCACCAGAAGAACCCCTACTAGTCCTATTTCCAGCGACGTTCTGTTCCTAGTGGGATGTGTATTCTTGAAGATGAATGGAGCTTTCCTATAGCCCTCTCTTCTTTCCGAGCCCTTCCTGGAATTGCTTGTAATGTGCTTACTTCTACCAGCAGTCTCCTCAAAGCAGTCCAGGCTTTTTCTCTCATGTGCCTTGAAATTCTTCCAGCCTCAACTCATAACCCCATTCCAAAGCCACTTCCCCATTTTTAGGTATTTGTGACAGCAGCCCTGTATTTCCTAGTACCAGAATCAGTGTTAATGTCCTAGGGCCTGCCATAACATAGAACCACAGATGGGTGGCTTAAACATAGGAACTTACTATCCCATGGTTCTGAGGGCTAAAAGCCTGAAATCCAGTTGTTGACAGGGCTCACCTCCCTCTGGAGGCTCTAGGGGTGTGTCCTTCCTTGCCTCCTCTAGCTTCTGGTGGTTTGCTGGCAATCCTTGGCATTGTTGGGCTCATAGCTGTAACATTCCTATTATGGAGATGTAGCCATATTCCTGCTTCTATGTGGGGCCATTTCCCTCTGTGTGGGGCCATGTCTCTGCATTCTCCTGACACGGATACAAGTCGTATTGGATTTAGGGCCCACCCTGCCTCATCTTAACTTACTGTACCTGCAAAGGCTCTTTTTCCAAATAAGGACATATTCACAGGTAGCTGGGATTAGAACTTCAGCATATCTTCTGGTGGGACATAATTCATAACCCTTTCCTTCTGAGGGTTTTCACTTTGCCCGTTTAACGCGAGCAAGACCTTTTGGGGGGCATATTGACAGAACACAAAGCCAACTGGCTTAGGCTCTCATAGCTCATGTATTCACAGGTAGTTCCCATATCATCAAGGCCGGGGCACTCTTGCTCTTTCTCAGTTCCCTGCTCCTCCGTGCCATCTTCATTCTCAGGTAAACTGTGCTGGTTTTGTCCCCACTGCATCCCCACCTGCTTGTGTTTCAGAGAAAAGGTTGCTGTGAATCACAGTGTTGTACAAAATATCTTCGCCTTCCTGTCATGGTCTTCACCTGAGCCCGGTACCTGCCTGGCACTTGGGGGCGCTGGGCTTCACTGCATGGTGTGAGCCTGAGCTCACTCCTGGGTCCAGAGCTGGGGTCAGCAACTGGGGCTGCGATTGCAGAAATCAAGATGCCGTTGCCAAAAGGAGAGGGACAGGGAGAGCCTGCCAGAATTTTGCTGTGAATCTTGCTGCACACCCTCCTCTCATTCTTGGCCAAATAGTTGTATATGGTAGCTTTAGCTTCTTGGTCAATAAAACACTACTTCATCTGGTATTTTTTTAAAAGATTTTATTTATTTATTTGACAGAGAGAGATCACAAGTAGGCAGAGAGGCAGGCAGAGAGAGAGGGGGAAGGAGGCTCCCTGCCAAGCAGAGAGCCCGATGCGGGCCTCCATCCCAGGACCCTGAGATCATGACCTGAGCTGAAGGCAGAGGCTTAACCCTCTGAGCCACCCCGGCGCCCCTGGTATTTTTTTTTTTTTTAATTTTTTGGAGGGTCAGCTTTGATGAAGTATAATTTACATACATAAAATCTACCAATGATAAGTGTTCACTTTGATGAGTTTAGACAAATGCATGCAGTTGTGTGACCACCACCACAATCACTGTAGAGAACATTTCCTTCACCCCCAAATGTCCTCTCATACCCCTTTATCATCAGTCTCCTTTCCCCATTCCTCATCCCTGATAATCACTTATCCACTTTCCGATATTGTAGCTTTGCATGTTTTTTTTTTTTTTTAAAGATAATCCATTAAAGTACTTGGTGTTTTTTTTTTTTTTTCTTTTAAAGATAGTCCATTAAAGTACTTGGTATTTAATTTTTAGGGCTAGAATTAAAGCCCGGTACAAATTCTACATAAATACTTTTATTGATATAACGGGCCTGGTGAAATCAGGGAGAATCCGCTCATCATTTTAGGATGAACCATATGCCGATGCTGATATTTGATAGTTTTTAATGTATGAAAAATGGGAATTTTGTGGGGTTTGCTCTTATAAAAGTAGGATAAAGAAGTCAATCAAGCCACTCCTCTTGGTCACCGCATAGGGATTTGGTGCGCGCCAGCTTTGTCCCTTGCCTTTTCCTCATCTGATACGTGTGGCTTTGTACTTGATGATATGCTGACATGATACGATAAAGAATGGGTTACCACTGTGAGAGGGCAGCTGTCTTTTTGAAGGTTTTGCCCACCCCATCTCCATCCTTCCTCTTTTAGTGATATCCCCCGATTTTTGTTGGGGATATTAATGCCTTGTCCCCTGCCTGGTCAAAGAGTGATATCTTCCTGGTCACAGTGATTGGCTCAAGGATGAGCACATGAGCCTCTGAGAGCCAATCAGAGCCCATCCCTGGGACTTCGCAGGAACTGCAGAAATAGACATGCTCTTTTCCATCACCGAGGTTTCAGCCATCCTGCCACACTGTGGAGAAAGCCTGACTGAGAACAAACAGAACGTAGGAGAAGAAAGTAGAGCTGAGAGACAAAGAGTGAGACAGAGTCCAGATGACATTATTTGAGGCTCTGTCATATCCAGCTGTGCCTTAGACTCATGTTTTCAGACATTTCACTTACATAAACCAGTACTGTTCTTTGCTTTAACCAGTTGGACTTGTTTTTTTCTGTCCCTTGCAACCGCAGGTTCTTGTCTGTTACAGCGTGCCCTCCCAAAGAGATAAGTGCGCGATGTCTCTGGAAACTATTTAAAATATGTACACAATAGGCATCAAAACCAAAATTGCTGTAAGAATGCATCCCTTTTTGGGCCCTGGGTGGCTCAGAGGGTTAAGCTTCTGCCTTTGGCTCAGGTCGTGTTCTCAGGGTCCTGGGATCGAGTCCCACATTGGACTCTGTGCTCAGCCGGGAGCCTGCTTCCCCTTCTTTCTCTGCCTGCCTCTCTGCCTATTTGTGATCTCTCTCTCTGTCAAATAAATACATAAAGTCTAAAAAAAAGATAATGCATCCCTTTTAATCCAAACAAAAAAGGAAATCTTTTATCTTGGTTGCACCTGATAATGAAGAGAAAATCTAGCACTTTCTGTCCTTCTCTCTCTCTCTCTCTCTCTCTCTCTCTCTCTCTCTCTCTCATCTCTGAGACACAAACACTTAAAGAAAAAAATGTTTTTGCTTCAACTATTGTTAGGCTGTAATAATGCTTTGGAGAAACATTGGAACATCAGTAGTAGAAGAAAAACATCTGGTACTATGGACCTTATCTCCTGTTTCACAAGGGCAAGACAGGATCAAGGAAACAGTCTACAGAAGCCCAGGGCTCCACCTGGAAGGGATTTGTGCCCACGAAGATTGTATTTTCCTCTTTCAGTCTGTTCTAGTGCTCTCTTCTCTTGATGAAGCTGGGTGTGTGGCAGGGGTTCTCATCTGTGTCCTGTTCCCACTTACTAGTCCTAATTCTCAACCAGATTTGTGTCACAGTCACCCAGCCTGGTTAAAGAGATTAGATAAATTTACACAAGACTCTTGGGGGCTATGGTTTTCCAGCAGAGCAAACAGTTTCTGGATCAGTTAGCATCAAGTGGACCCTGGTCTGAATCTGGGTTCTGGTACATATTAGGAGTGTTTGCTTAAAGACGGGTAACTGCATCCCATTGAAACTTGGTTTATGGGGCTCCTGGGTGGCTCAATTGGTTAAGCCTCTGCCTTCAGATCAGGTCATGATTCCAGGTGCTGAGATCGAGCCCTGTGTCGGGCGCCCTGCTCAGCCAGGGGTCTGCTTCTCCCTCTCCCTTTGTCTCTCCCCCTGCTTGTGGGCTTTCTGTCTGCCAAATAAATAAATAAATCTTAAAAAAAAAAAAAAGAAACCTGGTTGGGTGCCTGGGTGGCTCAGTCATTAAGCATCTGCCTTCAACTCATGATCCTGGAGTCCTGGGATGGAGGCCTCCATCGGGCTCCTTGCTTGGTGGGAAGCCTGCTTCTCCCTTTCTCATTCCCTCTGCTTGTGTTCCCTCTTTAGCTGTGTTTCTCTCTGTCAAATAAATCATTAAAATCTTAAAAAGAAAGAAATAAGCCTGATATTTATCTTTAGTAATAATAATAATGATAAATCTCCTTTAGGACCACTGTGAGGGTTAAGTGAGATAAAGCACAAATAATGAACATTACAGCCAATACTTGAGGACATACTTTATGCCAGCCCTGTGTTAAGAGCTTCTAGGTTCTATTGGTTGTCCACCCAGCATCCTTACCCCTCACTAATAGAATGTTGATTTGGTATAGGAGTCTACACCTTCTCTGGAAAGCCATGTGTGTTTTTCCAGGGGTCTCTTCCCTTTGGGGGAAGCTTGTCTTCCTCTGTTTCCTTTGCACATAATTGGTTCAGCTTTGGACATGTGACCAAACTCTGGGAAATGAAACTTGAGGGGAATCCTACTAGGGGGCCTCTAGGAAAATGTTCCCTTGATCCTGATCTGCTTCTGGACAGCCTTGTTTCTGAATGCAAAGACCGAAGACGCTATAGCCATCTTCCCACCAACTAGAATACACAATCATCACAGATCGGCGGAGCAGAGAGGTGGAAAGAATCTGGGTCTTCCAAGTCAATGTCAGCCAAACCAGTCATGCCCTTCCCTACCACAGGACTTCCTTTTATGTCCCATAATACAATCCCCTATTGTTTAAGTCAGGTAGAATCTAATTATTGACACAGCTTTATTTATTTTATTTTTTTATTTAATCCTTAAATAGCTCTATGAGGAGCCTGGTGGTTCAGCGCACAGTTGCTTTTGTAGGATGTTTTTCCATCCTCCAACCTGCCTAGTCCTAGAGGGCTTTTGATCTGCTTTTTGTCATCTGATTGTACCCCCCTGTTGTTCATTTGCATCTGACTTTTCACCAAAGGACTTGATGCCACATAGCTCTGTGCACTTATTTATAGAAGGAAGAGATGCTCTTAGCTCATGTTCTGGCAGAAAGACTGCTCAGTAACTATCCACATAAAAGTGAATACATTTCCTCTTGGAATCCTCTAGCAGAGAGCCATGGACATGGTAGGTGTGTTGCTGTTTTATGGCTGCATAATTGCCACATATCTAGCTGCTTAAAATAATAACAATTTATTATCTCACAGTTCTGGAGTCAGATATTTGGATAGGCTTGACTTGGTTTCTGGGTCTCACAAGTCTGAAACCAAGGTGTAGGCTGAGCTAGGTTCTCATCTAGAGGTTCTGGGAAGAATCCACTTTCCAATCCATTCATGTTGTCGGCAGAATTCAGTTCCATGTGGTTGTTGGACTCTGGTTCCCACTGCCTAGCTGACTGTCAGCTGGGGGCTGCTGTCAGTCCCTAGAAGCTGCCTTTTGGTCCAACATGTGGCCCCACCATCTTCATAGCCATCAAGGACATGCTGAATCCTTCTGGTGCTTCAAATATGTCTGACTTCCTCTTTGGCCAACAATAGGAAAAAAACCCTAAAACAGGAAAACCACTTTCTGCTTTTAAAGAGCTTATCTGACCTGATCAGACCCAAATATTTTTAGCTTAACTGACTTGAGATTTCAATTCCATCAGCAAAATAGCCCCTGATTAATGTATGATTGAATGATTAAGGTACAGGAATTTTGGATAGGGGCCATCTTTAGAACTCTGATTACCATAGTAATGTATAAAATTATTATTATTATTATTTTGATATTGAATCAAAGAGAGGATAAAATTTGTTAAATAAAGTATCAAATTAATTGAGTTTTACCTCTGCTAATTTCAGGACTCCTTTAATGTGATATTAGTGTTATGCTGGTTATACTGCCCATTGTTGTAACCGGGAAGACCACAACCTAACAGAAAAAAACACCCAAACAAACCAGTCATTATGCTGATGTTGTTGCCTTTTTTTATTTTTGGAAGGAAGAGAACTTGCTGATCTGGGCCAACATTTTCCCCTCAATGGCTGGCACTGCTCAGTAACATTACAAATGTTATTCATATGTGGTGTTTATTTATTTTGGGGTCTTGGGCAAAATTACTTATTTTTTAAAAATAAAAATGGATTTAAACATGTGGAAAAGTTTAAAAGAAGGTTAGTACAATCAATATAAAATAGTTGTAAAAAGAGACCCACTTCATTATAATGTGATTTCTGAGCTATGTTGAGTTTCAATAGTTGCCCAACACTATAATTATGAGTAGAGCTAGGAAAGTGGGTGCCCTTCAAAAGTTTGGGATGGTTGATCAGGATTTTGTAGGCAATCCAGTGTCAAAAGGTTTGCTTCATCATTTTGTGGTGTTATCTTTGGGTTGAGAAACAAGGATCATGTGAAAAAGAACAGTTCAGAAATTCCTGGTAGATTTTGCCATCCTGTGGCTTGTAGCCTATTCGCTGGAAGCACCATGAAGTCCTCAGCACCAAAAATCAACTTTAATTAACTTTCTAATAGCAGAGCATCTGTGTGTGTATGTGTGTGTGTGTGTGTGTGTGTGTGTGAGAGAGAGAGAGAGAGAGAGAGAGAGAGAGAGAGAGAGAGACAGAGAGAGAAAGAGAGAGAGAGGTCCAGGACGGCATCTTCCCCATATTAAATAAACAACAAGAGGAGTCCTAGATGTCAAGAGGATACAGGCCACTGCCTCAGTTGATCTGCCCCCAGGAAAATAAGTTAAAAATAAATCCCCAAATGGCATCTGAATGGGGGTGTAGCTCTGTGGGCTGTCTGTGACAACCCAATGTGGGCTCCTTTCTGTGCTTGAACTGTAGACCTTGGAAGAGTCTTGGAAAGAAGTGCTGCCTGAACCCACTTGGGCTTGTGGAAAAGGAGAAGGAGGAGGTGAAGGAGCAAGAGGCTCAGTGGTTTAGGAGTGACAGTGATGGCGTCAGCCAGGCGGGGCTTCAAGTTGTAGCTTGAGGGAGAGTCGGGAGAGTTGTAAGACTCTGGGAGAGTTGCCTCATCTTTCGGACTCTGGGGTCTTCATCTGTGAAATAGAGATGATGATGATGATGATGACGATGTTGACAGCGAGGACAACGATGATAAACTACCTGATATGGGTTGAATATTTGTGTCCTTCCCTCTAAATTCATAGTTTGAAATCCTAACCCCCAATGTGATAGTATTTGGTGGGGCCTTTGGGAGGAGATCAGGTCATGAGGGGGGGAACCTCATGAATGTGATTAGTGCCCTCATAAAAGAGACCCCAGAGAACTTCCTTACCTCTTCTGCCATGTGAGGTTGGAGCAAAAAGGTAGTTGCCTAGGAAGCAGGTTCTCACCAGACACTGCATCTGCTGGTACTCTGACGTTCTTGAAACTCCCAGTCTCTAGGACTATAAGAAATGAATTTCTGTTGCTTATAAGCCATCCAGTCTTATAAAAGGTATTTTGCTATAGTGGTCCAAATGAACTAAGACAATACCTCTTATCTTTGGATAAAGTAAATGATGCATGAAAGCATTTAGCAGAGGACCTGGCTTGCAAGCGCTTAACACATGTTGGCTGTAGCTGAAGGAGATTCATGAAAGAAGGAAGCCGGAAAGATTGAAAGAGAAAAATAAGAGAAGGAAGAAAGGGAATATGAGAAAATGAGACCTTTGGGGGCAGACAGAAGAAAGAGTGGTCTAAGTCACCAGAATTTGATGCACTTAGAAGAATAAGTTTAAATTAAATATTCTATTGCCCTTATGAATTTGAGTTCCAGGGATGAACGCTCTTTACTGTGTATATCTTTGGAGATGCCATTTCTCTAGTTTCTGACTGCAGCTTTAAGGGACTGGCCAACATAGCCCACAGGATGCCTCTATAAACCAGTGGTGATATTAGTGGAGCTCAGGAAATATTTTGGAACCATTTGTAAACTGATTCTACACCAAAAATGTTGGCATCAAACTTTTCACTGTGGCTCTGAGCACAGAATCTCAGGAGAACTGCAATCTAAGTAAAATATTACCTCGAACAGTGGGGCAGGTTGGGAATGAATGAAGGAGCTCAGGGGAGAGATTGTCTCCATGGAGCTTGAGACTGAAGTGTTGGCCTGTGCTCCTCTCCCATTGCTTAGCTTTGTTCCTGGGTCCACTGCCACAGCAGCTGTCCTTTTGTGAGTTGTAAAGAAAAGAGCACATTTTTCATGAGCACCAGAGTCCAGATTTAATCTGGGGCAGAATAACTCCAAGGTATGCTGGTGATTCTGCTTTTTGGAGAATAAGATAATTGAATCACTTCCTTCGGCAAAATGGCAAAGGGCGTGGAAAGTCTCAAATGCAGCAAGAGAAGAGAAAGGACTAGAGGGCTTTTTGCTCTGTTTTGATTTGACATGTTGGTATTGAAATCCATTAATTTAGGATAAATGAAGAAATCTCCTTTTAAGAAAGTTAGCCAACATGCGTGGGAGGTCCCGTTGATTTCCTTGGACTCTTCCTGGGGTCTTAGGAAGCCACCAAGATCAACTACTATTCTCTACCTCCAACTTTGTCTCCCATTCAACCCTGTTTTGAGAATCATGCCAAATAAAAAGTGGGCTTTTTAGTTTATAACTAATGCTTTGCCTAGATTTGAAGGCAGTTTTGTAGTTTGCTAAGGCTTCAATAACCCCTCCCCTTTACTGTTAAAGATGTAGTTGGGGGTGAATAGGAACCTAAGCACCTCTGTCAAGTCAGCCTGACGAAGCAGTAGCGAGGGGGCGTCTGGTGGCTCAGTCAGTTAAGCGTCAGACTTTCGGTTTCAGCTCTGGTTGTGATCGCAGGGTCTTGTGATCTCAGGGTCTTGTGATCTCAGGGTCTTGTGATCTCAGGGTCTTGTGATGGAGCCCTGAATCAGGGTCCATGCTCAGCAGGGTGTCTGCTTGAGAGTCTCTCTCTCCCTCTCCCTCTGACTCTCCCCACTGCTCCCTTTCTCTTTTAAATAAACAAACAAATAAATAAATAAAAATTAGAAACAGTAGATAGGATGGCAACACAGAGGGCACTGGGTCCTTTTCAGTAATGTTAGCAGAGACTAGCCCAGAGCCTGGCTCATATTGGTTACTCTGAGGATGTTTGTTGATTGACAGCTATCTGGATAAATTGGGCGTCTAGGAATAATACTGATAGCTAATATTTAGAGCTCAGAGGGTACTGGCTCATATGTAAAGTGATTAGCTGACGTGGAGTACCTCACCCTGTGAGGAAAGAGCTAGCCTCAGTTTTTTTGAGATGGGGAAACTGAGGCACGAGATGGCTTAGCTGGGGCGCCTGGGTGGCTCAGTTGGTTAAGCGACTGCCTTCGGCTCAGGTCATGATCCCGGAGACCCATGATCCCGGAGACCCGGGATCGAGAGTCCCACATCGGGCTCCCTGCTCGGCGGGAAGCCTGCTTCTCCCTCTCTCACTCCCCTTGCTTGTGTTCCCTCTCTCGCTGCGTTTCTCTCTGTCAAATAAATAAATAAAATCTTTTAAAAAAAAAAAACAAAAACCAAGATGGATTAGCATCTTGACTAAGGTCATCACAGCAATACCTAGCAAGTGTAAGTGGCAGAGCCAGGTTTCGACACCATTTAGCTCAACTCCAGAGCCTGCCTGGTTATCCACCTTGCCAGGCTGTCCGTCTCCCATTACCGCTTGTTTAAAACCAAACAGCCATCTCGCCCCCCACCCACCCCGCCTGCTTCTCTTGTTGTGGCTGCTGTCTCTGAGAAGAGTTCCACTATCTATTCACTGACACCAGCCATCCGTCTGAGGAGCACCCTTGACTGGCTGCCTACCATGCACCCATGTCAGCCTGTCACCATATTCTGTCAAACTCCTGATCCTTTCTCTCCACCACTGTCCTGGTCTAAGACGTCCTGGTCTCTTGAATGGGTTTCTGTCTCAGTCGGCTAGCTTGTCTTCTGGTTGTCCCTTCTCCAGTCTGATCCCCATAATTCCTAGAGATTTCAAATCAGACCCTTTTTGAGGTTGAGAGCCCTCAGTGTCTCCCCCATTGCATGATGTAGAGCCGTCTTCCCCACATGTGTGTGCCCTCTTCTGCACGGTCACTCGATGGGTGCCCTGGACAGGGGTTTTCAGGGACATTCACAGATGGGGAACTTGGACTGGCATTGATAGACTTATCCTTCTCAGTTAATGGCCTCTGACAACAGGAAGAAAGTCTCAAGTTAATATTAATATATCTTCAAGATCTTTCAAATTCTTGATTATCTTCCATTTTTAACCAAGAGAGAGCTAGCAGGTGTAGTTAGTTAGAATTTAATACTGCTTTATATTGTATTTTTATAAGGGTTTTTTCTACTTTATTAGCTCACGTTGCAAGTTTTTCCAGCCAGTGACACAAAGGTATTTCTTAAAAAGAATATACTTGAGTTTTAAAATAACAGCATGATAAAAATGATTAATTAATGAACCCAACAGGTGATAGAGTACAGCAGAAGCTGATCGTGGCAGAAGAAACCCTGGTGTTGGGGAACCTTAATTATAGCATTTTCTGGAGCCTGCCCCCAGCCTGTGTTGCTGACCTCAACTCTCCCATATTTGGACTCTTTCTTGAAGATGGAGTCCTATGTGCCCTTCCCACTCCCCGCCCCCTGCTCTGCCTTCTCAGAGACACCAGAGCTCAGCAGGGGAGAAGAGAAGTTCCCGTACCAGTCCCTGTGTCCTGAAGCCACAGTGCTATCCTTTCTAGACATCATTTTATTAAAACATTTCATTACAGGAGGAAGTTGTGTTTTAAACATTTTTTAAAGATTTTATTTATTTATTTGACAGAGAGAAACACAGCCAGAGAGGGAACACAAGCAGGGGGAGTGAGAGAGGGAGAAGCAGGCTTCCCGCCGAGCAAGGGGCCCGATGTGGGGCTTGATCCCAGGTCTCCGGGATCATGACCTGAGCTGAAGGCAGTCGCTTAACCGACTGAGCCACCCAGGCGCCCCTAAACATGGTTTTAAACATGTGGTCACATATTGAGAGCAACTGATTGAATACTGTATTTTCACATCTTAGGGGAATAAACTAGGATGCCCAGGGGGCAGATGTTAGTCAAGCTTCTTAGCAGGTCTTCATTCAGTGGCACACCCTATCTCCAGAAGCTGGAGGTACATCTCTACCTTAGCAGGCTGTCTTATCTCTTACAGGGTTAATTCTGTAAACCGCCATGAGAATTTTTGCTCCCCTTAATTGTTCATCAGAGCATGAGACTCGCAGGAAACTACTCGTCCCTAAATCTCAGACACCTGCACGGTTTAGACACGTCAAGTCGGAAATAGGACTTAGCATTTCCTCCGCACCTCTCAACTTATATCCCGGGCACTCCTGAAGACACTGCACGGGGTTTGCTGACCCTGGGAAAGCACTTTTTGCTTTCGCGTCATTCCTCTTGGAGTTTTGAAGGTAAAATGCTTTTGCTGAGATTGTTGCTTTGTACAGAGCCATGTGGCTTTGCAGCCACTGAGCCTGCATCCCATAATGAAAACCATTTTTCTACGTCTTGGGTCACCTCATTATGCTTTCTTATCCCATTTTGCTACCTTTCCCCACTGCCAGTGTTGTTTTCTGTTCCTGGGTAGTGGTAAATACACATTTCAGTTGCCAAAATGGGGGGGGGTTCTTATAATAAGAAAAAGCATAAAAGCAGGGTTGAAAATAAGTAAATTAGAGAAGAAAATGTGCATGAAAATTTTAAGCTTCCACATGGAACTTCTAGGAATTTAATGATTGTGACTGGTCACCTTGGGCTGTCTCCTGATTTCTAAAAATACTTTAATTCCTTCTCTGTTTGGGGCACTTTTAACGGAAAATGTGGACTTCTGCTTCCATGACGGGTGGTGTTAAAAGCTTGAAAATCATTGAAACATTCTCCAGAATCTGAAGGGTATGGAAGCAGAGAGTTGAACCCAGGGGTCATCTGGTTGAAATGCCTTGCTGACAGATGTGGGAGACAGAGGCTCCAAAAGTTGAAAACTCACTGCAGGTGCAAAAACAATCCTGAGCAGAAGAGCCAGGCCTTCTGACTCAGGCCTCAGATCATTCCTCTCTGTCATGATTACAGGAGTCCCTGGGCCCTGGGACACTTTCTGCTCCTGTATGTGGCTTCACCTCTGTCAGGAAAACCAGAGAGGTCTGGAGATGCTCGTTTTCCAATGGCCTTCTGGCATCCAAGACCCCTGGAGATGTCCAGCACTAACGCTCTTGCTTCTAGAAAGGAGAATGTAGAGGTCAAACATGAAAGCATGGCCTGTGGCTGGGCCACCCTTGGATAATGAAACAGGAAGGACATGAGAAGCCACACATGTATTCTGTCTTCCAAGGTTTGGGGACAATCACCACCTTCTCCCAAAACTTCACTTGACTTTGGTGTCTCCTTTGCCCAGCCAAAGTAGAGTTGTGTTTTCAATGTGTTCTGGGTTGCCTGCAGGATTTCTCAGAAACCTCAAGCAGTTGGATAAAGTGTGTGATCTCCATTACCACCCTCTGGAAAACCTGTGGCTAATATTTCACAATGGCCCTGGAATCTGGGGTAGCTTCTCAGGGACTTGGCTTCCATGGCTTCTCTGGGGTAGATCAAAGACTTCAAAGTAGCCCAAGCATGTGAAATGATTGCTAACTGTTTTTCAGTTCTTCCACAGCTATTTGTTCTTGAAAGCCCGGCCTTTACATCTTTTTCCAAAAACTGTACACGGCATTCGTTCTCCAAAGCAGCTGAAAAGCTAATAGACATTCTATTCCACCCCTGACTACAGGCAAATCTATTGCTAGATGAGTTTATCTGAATTTCATTTGCTTAGACCTTGTGAAATGAATACATTTGAATTAATTTGTAGCTTTCTGAGGAGAGGGAAGTGATGCTTTGAGGGGTTAAGCAATGTCTGTGTTAGTTCATATAAATGGATCTTTATGAGAACAAATGTCCTCACACCACGTTACCATATCAGGTCTATTGGTTTATACAAAATTTTCATTAAGTGATGCTAAAATATACACATGGGGATTTCGAAAATGAGTTTTCCCCTTTGAACAGCCATATATTTATATTTCTTTGGATTGCGTTGGCGGGTTAAATATATCTTCCGTTTTAAAGCTAACACTAGGGAGAAATATGCATCAATAAGTATGTAAGTTATAAATCCAATTCCCAACAAACTGCATTTGCTGTAATTGGTAACTCTAATACTGTTTCTTTCCATAATAATTAGAGCAGAATTGAGACGCCATAAAAGAAACTTCAGACTTTGCTGTCATTTGTTGGAGGGGGGTGGGGAGATCAGAACCATTTGGCTTCTTTGTAAGTTGAAATTTTTATTATTGTATTTGTATTTCTAAATGACTGTGAATGGGATGATGGTGGGTAAACTCATGAATGTTAATCTGGCTATAGCTTCCGCTTTCATAACACTTAGTTATTCCGTCCTTTATTATACTCTTATAGACGTTGATGGTTCAACAATTGGAGCTTTTAAACTAATGGAAGGCTTTCAGCCAAATAGAATGCCTTCATTACTAGTGAGCAGGGAGATCTGAATGTGAATTGAGGTGGTTTAAACTAATCTAACATTTTTATAAAAGACGGATACTCATAATTTATGTTTATTTTCAGTTTTCTTTGATTTGAATAAACGAGGGCAATGGTTTATATTATTTCTCTTCAAAAACATGCCCAGCCTGGGACCCAACTGTATTAGTCAGCACAATAAATGAACTTGAAATGTCAGGGGGTTAACACACAGAAGTTCATTTTTTGTTTATATAAATGCCACTGTTTGTCTGTGGGTGGTCCAGGGCATTTCTCTTCCAGTGGGGCATTCAGGGACCCAGGCACCTTCCGTTACGTGGAATATGAAACTTTCGTTATATTATCTGGAATATGATTCCAGTGGGAGACTCAGGGACCCAGGCAACTTTTCATTATCTGGAGTATGAAGCTACTGGAAATCCTGCAAGAGGGAAAGACTGTGTGATACTGAGCCTTCTCTTAAGTACTTTAGATGTTGGGTGACACCTCTCACATATACTCACTGCCCATCGGCCAAACTAGTTTACATGGCCCACAGGAACTACAAAGGATACTAGGGAATGGAGGAGACTACATGGGATCCTCAGCACTACTGTTTCGACCACCCCCAACATATCACAGGTGCCCGGCAAATGTTAATTGAGAGAGCAAATGAATGAATCATGAATCCTGTTAAACTGCCTGGCAGGCAGAGAAAGCTGTTGCTATTTTAAACAGATGGAGAAAGGATTGAAAAGCACTGGAGAAATATTAACCTTAAGTGTTTTTTTGTGTGTACATTTGCATCATCAACAGCTCTAAGATTTGGTTGCTGGCTTTAAGTCTAGGTATCTCAGCTCTGCCCTACAATGATTTTTTTTTTTTCAAAGTCCCAACATAGCAGCCTGAACATTCCATTTTTTGATCCTAAAGGCCTCTAAAACAAACAGCATCTTACAGTTTATTAGGTGGAAGTGTTTCAGAGCCTTTGCAATGTGCATGGTAGACTGGACCTTGTTAAGGTTACAGAGAAGGTTAACCTCCATTGACAAGATGAAATTGAAGCCATTTTCTCTTGCCACAGAGCCGTTCCTGATCTGTATTGTCAGCACAGAAGAGTTTATCCATTTTCTCCAAAACATTATCTCAAATGAAGTGTCAGAGCACTAAATGGATTTACTGGCTTTGCTTATTTGTTATTTTGATGTTCAATTTTTTTATCCCATTTATTTATTGTCATATGAAGTTTAAACAGTAACAGAAATAAACAGGGGAGGCTGAGCAAGAAAAAGATCACAACCTCACAATCTTCCATCTTATTCCTGAGTAATTGTTGCAGAATCCTTAAGGAATGTCCTTGTGTTTCATTTCTAGTTTTCCTTTTCTTGACTCATGACATCTCATTTCCTCAACTTACTGTAATTTAAGTAGGTCAGTCCACTCAAACATATTCAGAACACTCACTAAAGACAAGACAATGTGTGATGCATAGGTATGTTGTAATAGATGCATACCTTTCCATGATACCTTCTTAAGTTGCAACTCTAGAAAGAAGCCCAGGCCATCCCAAAATGGCATAGGTGTTGGACTTGACCACATTGGGTTTCCAACATAGACTTTGCCACCTTCTAGCTGTAGGGCCCTCATTAAGGAATATGACAATTCCTTAATCATGGGCAGCTGCAGTTTCCTCATGGGGTCAGAAGGGTGCAGGAGAGTGTGTGGAAGACCATAAGAGATCCTAAGCAAGGACGCAGTACAGTACTGGGACACATCACCCTTCATGTAGCTTCAGATAGCACTGGGATCTTACGAAATGACTTTGAACTTTATGTTGAAAATACAGTAACATTTTTCTAGATTTTGCAAAATTGTATATATACTCGATGTGTCTAGAAAATCTCATGTTTGCTCTTCATTCCGTTCTTTACCCTGACCCCCAACAATATCCCCACCCCACGTATATACTAAGTCAGTCTTTGGAAGCCTAGCCCTGAACTTTAGGCACCCTAGTGGTCACTGCACTTACTAGCACTTATTTTTTCTTTATCTGAGAAGCTGTTCATAAGATGTTAAGTAGTGATGGTAAAGACAACATTCTAATTTTGCTACCTTGGTAACTGGCAGTGGATGTCCCCTCCTTTTGTGGTGTGTACGCTGTTGCCTTGAATGTCTATTCCCCTAATTAACATCCTGTGAGAAATGCAGAAGCAAATCATCAGAGCAACCAGACTACTGTGATAGTAAGTGCTAGAAGATTCTAAATTGCAGTACTCATCATGATAATAAGGCCACATATTCTGTGTCTCCCTTTTAATTGCTTCTTAACTCTTCTGAGTAAGAATGGCAAAGTTATCATGATGTAGAGACTAGGGGGTGAGTTATTTCTTACTTAAATTGGGTTTTATGAAGAACCTTCTTTTAGTCTATTGGGACTTGAAGAACAATTTAGGTATATAATTGTATTGTATTGTATTTTCTTAAGATTTTATTTATTTATTTGACAGAGAGAGATCACAAGTAGGCAGAGAGGCAGTCAGAGAGAGTGGAGGAAATAGGCTCCCCGCCGAGTAGAGAGCCCGATGTGGGCCTCGATCCCAGGACCCTGAGATCATGACTTGAGCCAAAGGCAGAGGCTTTAACCCACTGAGCCACCCAGGCGCCCTAGGTATATAATTTTAAATACAGTTTAATACACTAGTAGGCAGCCCCCTGAATGTGGATTTGCCTTCGAGGCAGCAGATATTGTCATGCATAAAGCATTATGCTCTTAAACCCAAGTACCTTGGTTGAGTCTTGCTCTTCCACATTTTGCTATTCAGGGATTCAAATTCATAGGTGATTTTTTTTTTTACTTGAACCAGAAAATCTATTTATTGGACACCTAAGGAGCTTATTATAGGATGATTGGTAAGTCTTGTAAGCTGTTTTTTTGGTTTGGACCTTGAAGTCATATGTTCTGATTCAACCTATAGTTCTTAAATGTGTGCCATGAAACAATCAATGATTTCTCACTGATGTTCATATACAGTATTTTAGGCCAGTAAATCCTTCTAAAAACTGTAGTGTGTATAGTAGACACCTTTTGAAGTCTCTGCCAGGCTATCAGTGACCCTTCCCCTTTGTCTCCCCCCCCCCCAGTAGCCCCTTCGTTCATGAGGATGGGCTCCAAGAACCTGACACATGGGGGACCAGTTACATTCCCTCACTTAGATTTGGGAGTTGGATCAAAAATTTCAGTTTATCCTGGGCTATTCTCTGAGTAGAAAGGTGGAAACATGGAGAATCTGCCGGTCTTTCTTTTTGAACCAATTTGAACTTTCTCTATGAACCAATGGGCCAAGAAAGCCAGCCTTACAGAGGAGACTGGGGACAGAAAGAAGTCAGAGAACTTGGCCCAGGAGTGTGGTGGCTTTCTTGAGCCCAGTTGCAGGGCTTTCCTGAAGCTGGGCTGCTTTTAGTCCCTGGAATCCATCAAGCACTTTTATATCTTAGGATACATTTTGTTACTTCTAAAGAAAGATAACTAACACGAGTAGATGGTTTTGTTTCTCTTTCACTTGTGGAAAAGACTGAGGCTCAGGAAAGTCAATCTTATGGCAAGAGTTGATGGCAGTGTTTCTGAGCTTTTGGCCAGGGTCCAGCAATCCAAGTAAAATGAGAATCAAAAACTGAAAGGGGATCTTTGGCTCACTTATCTAGGTATTGCAAGGTATAACTGTCTTAAGCATGAATAGAGTCAAGATTCAACCAAACTCACTTGATCAAATTTCCTTCCTTACCAGCTCTTGGCTCTGTTTGTTTCTGTGTGGCTTTGTTCTCAGGAGAGTGATCTCTGAGTGTAGGGCAAGATGACCATCGGCAGCTCAAAGCAGCAGCACTGCAACTTGTGACCCTTGTTAAAGGGTGTGCCAACTTCAGTCTCCCAGCATCCATGACATCACCTGAGAAAGGGCTCTGATTGGTCAGCCTGGACCACATGCTAAAGTGTGAGGGCCCCCTTGATTGACATCTCCTCCTATATCAGAAATTTGGGTTCTGTTACTGAAATAAGGGAGAAGAGATGCTGAGGAGACCAAAGCAATCTTATTCATCATACTTGCTGTTTTTTCCCACCTGAGTAGAAGAGACAGATGATGCTTATCCGTGTGAGAGACTCCCATATGCAGTTTTTCTCCTCCAGCTGTTAGTCACCTCCACTCCCTTCCACCCAAGAAAATCAATCTGGATACAGATAATTAGAGCTTATTATTCTGATAACCTTAACTCTATTCCAACTAATTATAAAAGGCAGTCCTTTACAAATGTGTGTACTTCTACCATGTGTAGTAACAAGTGTGACACATCTCACAATTGCTCGGGGTACAAATCCTGGGGAGGAAACCCCTGCCTTCATATGGATGTTATCTAGATCCATCTGAGATTGGTGGTGAGGATAACTGTGTCAATATCTTTTTTGACACAAGCCTACCTATTCAAAGCACATTTGAGTGCCTTCCAACAGCCAGACCTTGTTGTGGACACTGGGCTTCAAGCTACGAACAAGAGAGAAGAAATTACTATATTCATATGGAGCTCAAGTTTTTAATAAGGGGAGATGGACTTAAACTTAGGAACAAATAAAAAGAACTTCTGATATTCAGTGCAATAAAGAAAATAAAACAGGGTATTGGGCCTGTTGTTGTCCAGTATGGTAGCCACCAGGCATGTGTGGCTATTTAAAGCCAGATTAAAGTTTATTAAAATGAAATCAAGTTAATAAATAAGTTCTTCAGTCACACCAGTGACATTTCATGTGCTCAATAACCATAAGTAGCTCATGGCTGTGGTATAGATAGTGCAGATATGGAATATGTCCATCATTGCTCCAAGTTCTGTTGCATTGGTCTTGACAGTGACTGCAAAGATATAGCTGGGGGTGCTTAGGAAGGCTTGCTGCAAAGCTGGAATATATGCTCAGACCTAAAATGACCCATTCCAAGGTCTTGGGGAATAGCATTCCACACAGAGCAGACAGTAAATGGAAAGACCCTGGGATGGAAGTGAACTTGGCCTATTTCAAGATCCAGTGATGGCCAATGTGTCTGATTGAGCTGGCAGGAGGCAGGAAAGAGTTTGATCAAGTATGATCTTGGGTTTTATTCTTCACCAATGGAAACCATTGCTTAAGCAAAGTAGTGAGAGCTTTGTTTAATATCTGAAGAATCATTCTGGCTGCTGATGGGGAAGGGGAGTGGCAACGTTAAAAGCAGCACACAGAAAGCCTTCAGAAATCATCTGATGAATAAAAAACCTGATGAATGGGTGTCCATTAGTCTGACATCTCTTTGCTAGGGTGTGGGCCCTGAATAGAGCTCACAAAGGGGTTTCCAGCTGCCTTCAAAGGTCTCCTATCATGGTGTCAGATCAAGTGGTCAGCCAAATAAACCCCAGAGCATCCCGAGCCCTTGAGCATGCAAGTCCCCCTCCTCTACAGTGCCCCCTGTCTTTCAATGCCAGAGCTTGGCTCACTGCTGGCTGCCCTTAACTCTTCTGAGCTCCCACCATGTCTTGGGGACCACTTCAGGGCACTGCTGCTGTTGAGATAGTCATCCCTTCATATTTCTTCATTGATCTGTTGTGGGTCAGCCATTGGATTTGGTGTTGAGATTACAGTGGCTCAAGAAGAGGCAGCTGTGGTCCCTGCCAACATATATCTCATACTGTAAATGGAGACTGTCTCAACCAGAGAATCACATGGGCAAGTGTGTCATGACCCCAGGATGAGTCGCTGTACATAAGCAGTTCAAGAACACCCAACAGGGATGTCCCCACTCAGAGAGGTCAGAGGATGCTGCCTTGAGGATGTGATAATTGGGATGGACTTAAGGAGAAATAAGGATTATCTAAGTGGCAGCTGGAAAAATTGTTTTTTGAACAGGGAGATTAGCATGAGCGAAGCCACATGCACCATGGAGCAGTGGACAGGCTAGAAGCCTGCTTCTCTCTCTCTCTCACTTCCCTTGCTTGGGTTCCCTCTCTAGCTATGTTTCTGTCTGTCAAATAAAGAAATAAAATCCTTAAAAAAAAAAAAGATCCTGAAAAAAAAAGGTCCTGTTAGCTAGAACTCTAGGAAATTACCAATAAACAACCATTTTTGACCCACAAAATGGTAGCTTTCTATAGTACAACCCAATGCTGTAAGCCAAGCACTAAACTGAGTGCTTTTTGTTTTTGACCCTTTATTTATTTATTCCTCACGACTCCACTCTAATATGAGTGGTTGTAACCCCATTTTATGGATGATGTAACTGAGAAGTTCGGGCTAGGCAGCAGAGCCAGGATTTGAACCCAGCGTGCTAGAGTTAAATGCTTCCACCCCAAGGCTCTTAAAACTAAATGCCAACTGGCCAGTTAGCTTGCAAGGAGCTGCAGTCCAAGGCCTGCATAAGTAGCTTGTGAAGTAGGCTGTTAATACTTGCACTGCAGGATTCTCTATCGGCCAGAGATCCCAGATGGCTGGGAAAGGGATATTCATTATCTGTTTTTTGTTTTGTTTTGTTTTGTTTTTCAAAATCTGTGACTCTTGGGGAATTATAAGTGAGTTAATGTAACATTAATACCTAGAAATATTCTGGAACAGATCATTAAAAAATCAATTTTCTTTTTTTTTAAAATCAATTTCACGCATGCGGAGAATATGAGGTTACTGAGAAGTAACCAGGCAGCACTAGACCTTTGGAGAGGGGCACGAAGGAGTAGCGATCCAGGTTGCCCCCCCGCCCCCCGCCAGGATATGCATGCAGTGGGAGTTTGGTATTTGCTTGGCTCATTTGGAACTAATATTCCTAGTAACTTTTATTTTTTAATCTAAGTCGTAAAAAACTGGCCATCATCCCAGAGCAGGGAAAGGGGAAAAAAATGAGGAAAAGAGGAGAGAACCAAAACATATGAATACCCTGCTCTGGGCACTGTGCCCATTGCTTTTGTACATTTCATCCCATTCAATTGACAGAAAGACCTAAAGAAGTAAGTGTCACCATTGCCCTTTCATAGACAAGGAAACTGAGTCACAGAGCTGGTAGAGTGCTCTTTGGAAGCAAACATGGTTTCAACCCTGGGCATCAGACACTAAGGATCCTCCTCTCCTTCCCATACCCAGCTGTTTTCCTGCTTCTGGAGTGGAGCATAGGGTGGAATCGAGGCAGAGGTGTCCCTGAGTTGGGAATCAGGAGGCCCGCCTAGATTGTTCCCCTGGCTGGGAACTAAGTTCCAGGAGGGAAGTGGAAAAGGGCTTCCCAATGGGTGGTGAAACATGAAAATGTAAGTGGTGCAGACAAGGAGTGTTGTATCCATTCATTTTGTCCCAGTACCTGACTGAGGACGTTTAGGTACTATGCTCGGTGCCCAGGATGTGGGGATGAGAAAAGCCCTGTGTCTCTGGGAAGGACAGGCTTCTGAAATCCTGGGATGCTTGGGTACCTGCATGCCCTTCGTGGGCTTACCTCCCCAAACAAACCCTCTAAGGGCTTTCAGAGGAAGAATAAGAGCAAATACTGTGAAGGAAAGATCCAAACCTCCCCACTGATTTCCTGAGTGGGGAGAGGAGATCAGAGCAGGCAGGGGAACTGGGGAGAGGAAGGCGGCAGGGGAGTGGGAGAGCCCTGGACCTTAAACACAGCCGCCTTTGAGCTCTCACCTGTGAGAGGAGCTTGATGTGCAGCTGTGAAGGAGCTCATAGTCAAGTCACTTTGTAGGGGAGGGAGTTGAGGCACATAAAGATCAGGTGGGGAGAGATGGGGATGATTGGGTGGAGAAGACGGGGGCTGGGGAGAAACTGAAGCCAGTCATGGGGTTGGTGGGAATGTGCACAGGGCAGGGACCCGCTGAGGCTGGAGGTGAGCATCACTGTGGGGCCTGGGTGCTGAGGCAAGTCTTCCTGATAGGTTCTCGGAGATGCTTCATCATCAGGATGGGATGAGTGTGCCAGTTAGGAGTCAGTGCTTGCAATAACAGAAACCCACTCAAGAGAGCTCGGTGGAGTTTATTATAAAGACTGAGAGGAGGGGCTGCCTCAGGGAATCCCAGGCCTGCCTGGAAGGGTGGGAGACTGGGGCAAAAACCTTCTGTGGAAACAAGCTTGTTCCAAGAGCAGCAAGAGGGCGGCGTGGCAAGAGTGGGGTGGGGCTATCTGATGCAGGAGACCAGGTGGATGAGGTGGACAGTGGCCAGGCCACATTCAAACCTGAGGAAGGGCTTATTCTGGTGGGGGTGGGGGGCAGAAAACCGCTGGAGAGTGCAGTCTGATTCCCTTTCTCAGTAATCACCGGCTGCTGCCTGGATGGAGGGCAGGGGATAAGGACTGGGCTGGGAGCCCAGCCAGTAGGCAGCTGCCACAGTCCATTGTGAGGGGACACTCACTCTGACGGTTAATTTTATGTGTCCACTTGGCTAGGCCATGGTGCCCAGCTGTTTGTTTGGTTAAACACCAGTTTCGATGTTGCTATGAAGGTATTTTTCAGATGTGATTAACATTTATAGTCAGCAGACTTTGAGTAAAACAGATGACCCTCCCTAACGAAGGGCACCTTATCCAATAAGCTTAAAACCTTAAAAAGCAAAGACAGATTCTGTGAGGAAGAAGCAGTTCTGCCTCAAGACTGCAACATGAAAACCCCGCCTGAGTTTCCAGCCGGCCTGACCAGCCCTACGGCACCTAGATTCAAGACTGCAGTGGCTTGTCCTACAGATTTTGGACTTGCTGGTCCCCACAGTCAAATGAGCCACTTGCTTCAGTAAATCAGTATCTCCCTCTCTTTATTGATTCTGTTTCTCTGGAGAGCCGGCCTAATCCAGACACTTCCTCTGTGGGTACTTGACTTTGTTTGCCTATGGGTTCTGGGCCCCACCCTTTGGCTGGATTTTACCAGTTGGAGTCTTTCTCAGGATCAGGGGCAAGTAGGTGAGAGAGGCACAGGCCCAGCTCCCAGGGAGTTCAGTGTTGGTTGGTTCAACAGGACACACACACATAGGAAACAACTGGAGAATCATACAGGCAGGATTTAATTAAAGCCCAAATGTGTGGAACAGATACTTCCCGCCCATGAAGCAGGCCCTCTGTGGTGGGGCCTTGTCCTTCTGTTATGCAACTTACCCCGCAGGAAGGGGAAGTGGAAGTCACCCTTGGAAAGAGTGTGTCCCAGCCTGGGCCCCACATGGCGATCACTTGGGAGAGGCTAAAAAAAATAGTGCCTTGGGATTCGGATGTAATTGCTCTGAGGTTTGTTTGGCTTGGACATCTGGATGTCGCAAAGCTCCCCAGCTGGAGTTGAAAGGCACTGCCTTAGGACATCTTGACTAGGAGATGAGGTGCCCCTCACCTGGAAAGAGTAAAGAGGGAACCAGGGCAGGGTTCAGAATAGTGCATGTCTGACTAGCTGCCTGTTTTTGTAAATAAAGTTTTATTGGAACACAGCCACACCCATTTGTTTGTGTATTATAGTTAGCTACTTTTGCTAAAACAGCAGAATTGAGTGTTGTGACAGAGACTGTCTGGCCTGCAAAACCTAAAGTATTTACTATCTGGTTTATTACAGAAACAGTTTGCCAACCCCTAAACTAGGAAGTGATGAGTTTTTGAAGATGTGGGTGGTGTGGGGGAGGCTGGACCACCATTCCTGAGAGAGCATATGGTCCTTGGGTTGAGATACGGCCTCAGAAGCCTTCTCCATACATATAGACCATCACCACCAACCAGTCAGGGAGCTCATACAGACTGAAGCCTTTTTGCCATCTAGTGATCGTTCCTGTTGAAACTTCACTCTACATGGTGACTGGAATCTGGTTGAATCAATGAGATGGCCTGAGCTGTTGGATTCTACAGCTGACAGAGGGGTAGAGTGATGAAATATTTTCCCTGGAAGCACTGATCTCAGAACTGAAATGGACGTAGTCATTAGACATTGAAGGAGAAGGATTCTGCCAGCAGGGGGCATGCCCAGATAGCCCTGGGGGCAGCTGCGGGGTCCTGGAGGTATCACAGAGCTCCTCCTGCCTTGTGCTCTTCATCTCACAGTGATTAGCACAGATGAGCAATTCCAGCCCTTTCTGGAGTCACCTCTATCCCATTACTCAGATGCCCCCTTCTGTCTGAATCCATGACATGGGTTGTGCAACACCATGACCTTGGCCTCCTATAGCTCCCCTTACCCCATGCCGTGGGAGACACTGCTTACAGTGTGATCGTCCTAACCTGCAAAGAACATTCTCTGGAGCCCCACAGCCAGGAAGAGCTAACTGTGAAGATGAGTCTTAGGAAGATACCTCCAGTGGGATGCCTGGCGACCACGTGGATTCTGACGTTGGTCATTTGGCTGCTATTCAGCCTGCAGGTGCTAGGCACTGGGGATACAACGGTGAGCAAACACAGGTTCCTGAGATTGCAGAACTAGTCCCGTGGGATGGGGAGCTTCATTAACAAAACATCATACAAGGACTTGTAAAGAGTCCCTGCCCCTGGTAAATGCTATATTTGAGGACAGGTACATATGACCCCTCTCGCCCCAGATATTCGAGGTGCGCATAGTATACCCTCAGAATGAATTAAATGCCCTGAGAAGTCCCAAAGTGAAGAAATATCTTTGCCCTTCCTTAAACCCCAGCTCTTTCTGTGTTTCCAAACTTTGCTCACCATGGCCCACATTAAAAAAGAAATCCCTTATGAATAATCCATGGGGTGGCTTTATGTTGCACAGGTCATCATTTGGAAATGCTGTTGTGGAGCACTGCTGAGAAGTGCTGCTCCTAGGGTGCATAACATGAGCCCCTGGGATGTCCAAGGGGCGCATGTCACTTTTATTCCTATTTGCTTTTATGATTGTTTTGTAGTTTGTTTGATAATGTGCACATGCTAGTATAATAGTTGGTAGGTAGTGCCCATGAGTTTTAAATACAGAGGGAGATGGTACTCAAAAACTTCTGAAAAAGAATTTTTTAGAGCAGTTGTAGGTTTGTGACAAAATGAAGGATAAAGTACAGAGATTTCACACACAAGCCTGCACGTGCATGCACTCCTGTGTTAGCTGCATCCCCCCCCCCCAACGATGGTACATTTTACCAGTGATGAACTTACATGGATGACTAATCACCCAGAGACTGCAGTGTATTTTAGGGTTCACTCTTGGTGCCTTCATTCTCTGCGTTGGGACATAATGGTATAATGATATGTATTTATCATTATAATAGCATATAGACCATTTTCAGTGTCTTTAAGAACCTCCATGCTCTGCTTATTCATCCTTCTTGCTCCTATCCTTGGCAACCATTTATCTCTTTACCGCCTCCAGAGTCTTGCCTTTTGCAGAATGTCATGTGGTTGGAAGTATATAGTACTTAGCCTTCTCAGATTGGCCTCTTTCACTTTATAATATGCTTTGAGACTCCTCCTGGTCTTTTCGTAGCTGGATAGCTCTTTTTTCTTTTTAATGCTGAATAATATTCCTTTGTTTGGATGTATCACAGTTTAATTGTTCACCTACTGAAGGACGTCTTGGTTGTTCCCAAGTTTTGGCAATTATGAATCAAGTTGCTATAAACAACCCTGTGCAGGTTTTTATGTGGAACATAATTTTTTGTTTCTTTCACGTAAATGCCAAGGAGCAGGCTGCTGGATCATCTGGGAAGAGTATGTCTAGACACAAAGCTGTCTCATACAGTGGCTGTTGCATTTTGCATTCCCACCAGTGACGTTAGAGGGGGTCTGCTGCTCGACGCCCTTCTCGGCACTTGGTGTTGTCCGAGTTCTGGATTTTGGCCTCTCTGCTAGGCATGTAGCGATATCTCATTGTTGTTTTCTTTTGCATTTCTCTGATGACATACAGTGTAGGACATCTTTACAGATGCTTTCTTGCCATCTATATACATCCTATGTGGAAGTGTCTGTTAAGGTCTGTAGCCCATTTTTTAACCCAGTTGTTAGTTTTCTTATTGTTGAGTTTTAAGAATTTTTGGTATATTTTGGATAACAGTCCTTTGTTATATGTGTCTTTTGCAAATGTTTCTTCCCAGCCTGTGGCTTGTCTTCTCATTCTTTTGACATTGTCTTTCACAGAGTAGAAGTTTTTGATTTTAAGGAGGTCCAGTTTATCCATTATTTTTTTCATGGATCGTGTCTTTGATGTTGTACCTAAAAAAGCATCACCACAAAAAAAGGGGAACGCCCCCCTACACTGTTGGTGGGAGTGCAAGCTGGTGCAGCCACTCTGGAGGTTCAGTATGGAGGTTCCTCAAAAAGTTGAAAGTAGAGCTACCCTATGACCAAGCAATTGCACTACTGGGTATTTACCCCAAAGATACAAATGTATAGTGATCCGAAGGGGCACATACACCCCAATGTTTATAAAGCAGTGTCCAATATAGTCAAACTATGGATGGATGAATGGATGGATAAAGAATATGTGGTACACACACACACACACACACACACACAGGAATACTACTCAGCTGTCAAAAATATGAGATCTTGCCATTTGTAACAACATGGGTGGATCTAGAGGGTATTTGCTAAGAGAACTAAGTCAATCATTATCATATGATCTCACTGATCTGAGGAATTTAAGAAATAAGACAAAGGATCATAGAGGAAGGGAGGGAAAATGAAACAAGATGAAACCAGAGAGAGAGACAAACCATAAGAGACTCTTAATCTTAGGAGACAAACTGAGGGTTGCTGGAGGGGAGACGGTGGAAGGGACGGGGTAGCTGGGTGATTGACATTGGGGAGGGTATGTGCTATGGTAAGTGTTGTGAACTGTTTTAAGACTAATGCATCACAGACCTGTACCCCTGAAACCAATAATACATTATATGTTAATGAAAAATAAAAATTTTTAAAAAAAGCATCACCAAACACAGGGTCATCTGGTTTTCTCCTGTGTTACATTTTTGGAATTTTGTAGTTTTGCATTTTATATTTAGGTCTGTGATCCATTTTGAGGTAATTTTTGTGGAGGGTATAATATCTGTGTGTAGATTCATTTTTTTTTTTTTTTTGCATGTAGATGTCCCGTTGTTCCAGCACCAATTGTTGAAGAGACTGTATTTGCTTCTTTGTCAAAGATCAGTTGACTGTGTTTATGTGGATCTATTTCTGGGCTCTCTATTCTGTTCTATTGATCTGTCTGTTCTTTCGCCAGTACTGTGCTGTCTTGATTACTGTCATTTTATAGACAGCCTTGAAGTTGGGTAGCGTAAGTCCTCCAACTTTGTTGTTGTTCAAGATTGTGCTCCTAAATTTTAGTGAGAGAAATGTTTGGTTTATTCCATCCAGAAATTTTGTACTTTGAAAATCTTTTTTTTTTTAATTTATTTACTATGGAAAATTTTACTTTTTTTCTTTTGAAAATCTCATAACACCCTACTGCAGGGGTTGACCAATTACAGCCCGCAGGCCAAATCTTTTTTGTAATTGTGTAAAGTTTTGGTAAATAGAATTTGAATGAAACACAGCCAGGCTCGTTCCTTTATGTATTATTTGTGGTCACTGTCATGTTTCAACAGCAGAGTTGAGGGGATGCGGTAAAGACTCCACAGCTCACAAAGCCTAATACATTTACTATCTGACCCTTAACAGAGAACAGTATGCCTGTGCCTACCCCTCCCTTACTGAATCACTGTAGACACTTCCTCAGTGGACCACAGCAGTCTGAGCTGGTGTGTGCCAGGTTCTGGGCAACAGTGCACCTGGCCATTTTGCCCCGGTATATTTTGCCACATTTGTCCCCTGGTTTAGTGTCCTGTAGGTTATTAGATTTACTCACAAAAGAATTAATTTACTCTGACCCCATGGGTGACAGGGATTCAGAGATACCGAGACGGGGCACTATATCTTTTCCTTGATCATATAGACAAAGCCACTTAGCCCCATAATTATAGTAATGAATTCCAAGGACTAAGAAACGATTCTTCTTGTTTGCTCTGAGTCAGCCTTTCAAAATCAATACAGAAGGGAAAAATGGATTTGGGGAGGAGGCACAGAACTCCCAGCCATCCGTGGTGAATGATGAGCAAAATCCTGCCTGTACTTTCATTTTTCCTTCATTTGCATTCTGGTCTGTGAGGATTATTCAATTAAATGGCAGTTTAAAAGCTGCCTCCAGAGAACCGGTAGGTGAACCATGATTGTACTGGCTTTCACCAAGCTGGCTGAGGCTTTGTGTGTTAATTTAGCATTCAGTTATAATAGAACAGTGGCACTTAATGCTTGGATTTTTACAAGCATCATAACATTATGTGAAGCACTTGGGTCTGTGGAAAGTTGAGACTTCAGTTAACATGGAGCTGTGGGAGGAATCCCCAATTGCATGTTTCCTACGAAGCAGAGTTCTTCAGAAGAAGGGGCCTTCCCCATCTTGACCAGTTCATGGGCTGCTTAAGGTGTCTCTGCCTAGTAGGGCATTCCCATGGTTCATGTTTCAGCAGAAAGGGATGAATTTCTTTTGTTTTGAGATGTCATAATATAAAAATTATGTTTTAAAAAATAGTTGTGAGTGGAAATTATTAAACTGAGTTTTGTTTCTGTCAAGTTTTTGATTTAATAATTTAAAAAAGTTAAAAGTCTTTTGTGACCTAATTTCTTTTTATCAAAACATAAGTTTCTGTGCAGTAAAATGCACAACTCTTTAGGAAACCATTCAGTGAGTTCTGACAAATGAATATACCTGAGTAACTCGTACCTCATCAAGATATAGAATGTTTCCAGCTACCTAGAATGTTCTCTTATGTCTCTTTTTGCTCTCACTATTGAGTAATAATTTTGCTTGTTTAGAACTTTATATGAATGGGATTGCACGTATGTTCATTTTTTAAGCTCGTTTCACTCAAATGTTTGTGAAATATATCCATGTTTTGAGTGTATAATCCACCATATGAATATATCACAGATTTATTTATCCTTTCATCTATCGATGGATACTCAGCTTCTAATTTTTGGCTATTGTAAATGGGGCTTCCATGAACATTCAGACCACATTTTTGTGGCTATGTTTCCACTGGATAGATACCTAGGGGTGGAATTATTGGATCATATGGTAGATACATATTTAACTTTACAAGAAATGGTAAAATGGTTTTCCAACATTTTTTATATTTCTATGAGTAATGTATAGGATTTATGTTTACTCCACATTCTCGCCAACATTTAGTATTTTCAGAAATTTTAATGTTAGCTATGCTAATGAATGTAAAATTACATGTGCTTGGAGTGTTAGTTTGCATTTCCCCGATGACTGATCATGTTGAACATTCTTTGGCTTGAATATCAGCCATTCAAATGCCTTCTTTGGAAGGTGTTCAGATCATTTGCCTTCTATTTTCTTTTTCCTTTTTTTTAGAGAGGTGGAAAGAGGGAGGAGGAGGGAAGGCCATCCAAAGGGGGAGAGAGAGAATCTTAAGCAGGCTCCATGCTCAGCCCAGAGCCCAACACAGGGCTTGATCTCACAACCCTGAGATCATGGCCTGAATGGAAATCAAGAGTTGGACACTTAAATGACTTAGCCACCCAGGTGCCCCAACTGCCTTATATTTTCACTGCTGTTTTGAGTTATAGGAATTCTTTACATATTCTGGGTATAAGTCATTTGTCAGATGTGTATTATAAATTGTTTTTCCTCAATATTGGTTTTTCTATTTGTTTTAATAATAGTGAATTTAATGGTTAAGATTTTTGAAATTTTTAAGGTCTAAATTATCAATTTTTAAAAATTCTACATGCTTTCTGTGTCCTGAGAAATCATTGCCTCCTGAAGGCTACAAAGAAATTTATCTTTTTTTTTTTGAGAAGTAGTACAGGTTTAGCTTTTACATTGAACTCTGTCATCCATCTTGAATTACTACGTGTGTGTTGTGACTCTGGGTTGATGATGTTGTTTTCATATGTTAGTCGTTTGTTCCATTACAATTTGTGGGAAATAGTTTCCCCATTTAATTATGTAGTTACCTCTACTGAAACTCAGTTAACTCTATGTATATGGCTTTATTTCTGGACTCTCTGTGCCTATTGATCTGCTTGTCTATTCTGATGCCAATACCACACTGTTTTTGATTAATTACATTTATAGTAAGACTTAAAATCAGGAAATGTGACTCCTTAGACTTTTTTCTTCTTTTTCAAAATTGCATTTTATATTCTAGATCTCTTTCATTTCTATATAAAATTTATAATTAACCTGGCACCTCCTAGAAAAAGCCCATTGAGATTTTGATTGGGGTTTCATTGCATTTTTAGATCAGTTTGGGAAGAATTAACATCTTAATACCAAGTTCTCTAGTCCTTAAATAAGGCATCTCTTTTCATCTATGTAAATCTTTTTAAATTTCTCACAGCAATACTTTGTAGGTTTTAGTATACAGGTATTACACATAATCTTAAAAATTTATACTTAAGTATTTCATGTTTTCTACACTATTGTAATTATTATTCTTTAAATTTCAATTTCCAATTGTTCTTTGTTAGTCTGTTGAAATACAGTTGATTTTTGTATATTGATCTTATATCCGGTGACTTTGCTAAACTCACTAGTTGTAGTAGATTATGTGGATTCCTTAGGGTTTTCTAACATAGACAATCATGTTTTCTGCAAATAAAGACAGCTTCTTCCTTTCCATTTCCTAAGGCATTCATTCATTCATTCAGTCAGTCATCTTACTCTAATTGCCAGGACCACCAGTACTGTGTTGCATAGAAATAGTAATGTACCCTTGCCTTGTTCTTGATCTTAGAGGAAAAATATCCAGTGTTTCATAATAAATATAATATTATCTATATGATCTTTATAAGGTGCTCTTTATTAGATTGAGAACATTGTATGTTATGTCAAATTTCCTATAACTTTTTATGATGAACAGAAGTTGAGGGGCGCCTGGGTGGCTCAGTCATTGAGCGTCTGCCTTCGGCTCAGGACATGATCCCAGGGTCCTGGGATTGAGCCCTGCATTGGGCTCCCTGCTCAGTGGAAAGCCTGCTTCTTCCTCTCTAACTCCCCCTGCTTGTATTCCCTTTCTAGCTGTGTTTCTCTCTGTCAAATAAATAAAATCTTGAAAAAGAAAAAAAAAGTTGAATTCTTTCAAATGCTTTTTCTGCATTGATATGGTAATGTGATTTTTTTTCTTCATTTTTTTAATGTGGTGAACTGTGTTTGATTGATTTTTCAAATAAATTAACCCGAATTCCTGGGACAAGTATAACTTAGTCATGATGTAGTATCCTTTTAATTATAGTTGGATTTGATTCAGTATTGTATTAGCATTTTTACCTCTAGGTTAATGAGCGATATTGGTATATAACATATATATCTTTAAAGATTTTATTCATTTATTTGAGAAAGAGAGAGAGAGTAGAGAGAACCTGAGTGGAGGGCATAGGCAGAAAGAAAGGGAGAAGCAGACTCCCCGCTGAGCAGGGAGCTGGACATAGGGCCTGATCCCAGGACCCTGGGATCATTCTCTGAGTTGAAGGCAGACATGTAACTAACTGAGCCACCCAGGTGCCCCTATAATATGTATTTTTAAGTGTTCATGTCTTATTTGGATTCAGAGTTATGCTGCCCTCATTAAATAAGTTGGGAAATAGTCCTTCTAATTTTCTGAGCTTCTATAAGATAATTCTATTTTTTCCTTATATATTTGAAAGAATTCATCATTTAAGGCATCTGAGCCTGGCGCTATTTATTTTGGCATGGCTAGTAATTGTGAGCTCAATTTTGTGTGTATATTTAAAACCAGTCATATTTTATATTTCTTCTTGTGTCCATTTTGGTAGTTTCTGTTTCAAGCAATTGACATTTAACTCAAATTACAAATATTAGCATCAAGTTGTTTGTAATATTTCCTTATCCTTTCATTATCTGTAGGATCTATAATGTTGTTTCTTCTTCTATTCCTGATACTAGTATTTTGTACTTTCTTACATTTTTCTCCATCAATCTAGCTAGAGTTTTAGCATTTCATTAATAATTTTAAAGAACCAAATTTTGGGGGCGCCTGGGTGGCTCAGTTGGTTAAGCGACTGCCTTCGGCTCAGGTCATGATCCCAGAGACCCGGGATTGAGTCCCACATCAGGCTCCCTGCTCGGCGGGAAGCCTGCTTCTCCCTCTCTCACTCCCCCTGCTTGTGTTCCCTCTCTGGCTGTGTTTCTCTCTGTCAAATAAATAAAATCTTTAAAAAAAAAAAAGAACCAAATTTTGATATCTGTGACTTTTTTCCCATTATTTTTTCTATTTTTATGGTTTCTGCTTTTATCTCTGTTATTTCATTCCTTCTTTTTTTTTAAAGATTTTATTTATTTATTAACACAGAGAGAACACAAGTAGTCAGAGAGGCAGGCAGAGAGAGAGGAGGAAGCAGGCTCCCTGCTGAGCAGAGAGCCGGATGCGGGCCTCAATCCCAGGACCCTGAGATCATGATCTGAGCCGAAGGCAGAGGCTTTAACCCACTGAGCCACCCAGATGCCCTCAGTCCTTCTTTTAACATTGAGTTTCATTTCCTCTTCTTTTTCTACCTTTTTACAGGAGTATTTTATTTATTTATTTTTTAAATAATTTTTTATTTTATTTTTTCAGTGTTCCAAGATTCATTTTTTATGCCCCATACCCAGTGCTCCATCCAATATGTGCCCTCAATACCCACCACCAGGCTCACCCATCTTTGTACCCCCTTCCCTTCCAAAACCCTTAGTTTGTTTCTGAGTGCAAAGTCTCTTGTGTTTTGTCTCTCTCTCTGATCTACCCCAGTTCACATTTCCTTTTCTTTCCCACTTTCCTCTATGTTACTCCTTATGCTTCACAAGTAAGTGAAACCATATGATACTTGACTTTCTCTGCTTGGCTTATTTCACTCAGCATAATCTCCTCCAATCCTGTCCATGTTGCTACAAAAGTTGGGTATTCATCCTTTTTGATGGAGGCATAATATTCCATTGTATATATGGACCATATCTTCTTCATGCATTGGCTCTTTCCACAGTTTGGTGACTGTGGCCATTGCTGCTATGAACACTGGGGTACATATGGCCCTTCTTTTCACTACATCTGTATCTTTGGGGTTAATACCCAGTAGTGCAATTGCAGGGTCATATGGTAGCTCTATTTTTAAGTTTTTAAGGAATCTCCACACTGTTTTCCAAAATGGCTGCACCAACTTGGGTTCTCACCAGCAGTGTAAGAGGGTTCCCCTTTCTCCACAGCCTCTCCAACACCTGTTGTTTCCGGTTATAGGAATATTTTAGATTATTCATCTTAAAGTTTTCTTCTTTTCTATTATAAGTTTTTAAGTCTATAAATTTTCTCTAAACTCTGTTTTAGCTGCATCTGACAAATACTGATGTATTTTTCATTACCATTCATTTCATAATATTTTCCAATTTCTCGGGCACCTGGGTGGCTCAGTGGGTTAAAGCCTCTGCCTTCAGCTCAGGTCATGATCTCAGGATCTTGGGATCCAGGCCCGCATTGGGCTCTCTGCTTGGCAGGGAGCCTGCTTCCTCCTCTCTCTCTCTGCCTGCCTTCTGCTTGTGATCTCTCTCTGTGTGTCAAATACATAAATAAAATCTTTAAAAAAATTTTCCAATTTCTCATGTCATTTTCTTCCTTGACACATTTATTATGAAATAGTGTGCTGTTTAATTTCCAAATCTTTTGGGTTTTCCTAGATATCATCTTTTCTTAGATATCATTGATATTTTTCATGTCATTATCATATATTGACCTCTAAAATTAGCCCATTGTTATCAAAGAACATACTATGTGGGTTTCAATAATTTTAAACTTATTGAGATTTTGTTTGGTAGCCTAGTGTGTAATCTGGAAAAGAATGTGTGCTCTGTAGTCATTAGGTATAGAATTCTGTAAATTCAATGAGATTATGTTGGTAGACAGTGTTGTCACATGACCATCCCCCAGTAAATGTCCTTAGCACTGTGTCTTTATCAAGCCTCGTGGTGGGCAGCGTTTCAAATGTGTTGTCACAGTTAATCACTGGAAGAATTAAGGCATCTTTTGTGATTGTGCCAGAAGATAACTCTTGGAAATCTGAATCTGGATTCCTGGGGACTTTATCCCATGTGGTCTCTTGGATGATTTTGCTTAAATATTTTCACTCTAAGGAATCTTTTTGAATAACCATCTTTGGTTTCATTCATGTTTCTCTGTTGATCTTCTGTTTTCAATTTCATTGACTCTGCTCTACAAATAAAACAGTTTTATTTTTCTCATGATTATTTTGGATTTGATTTTCTCTTCTTTTTCTAGCTTTCTAAAGTATAAGCTTGGGTGATTAATTATTTTCCTTTTCTAATATATGTGTTCAATGTATACACTTTCTTCTAAGCTCTAGCTTTGCTGCATTTCACAAATTCAGTAAGTTGTATATTAATTTTTAGTTTATATTTTATCAAGACTTCTTTTTTGACCTACGTCTTATTTAGAAGTATGTTCTTTGATCTCCAAATATTTTGGGATTTGTCCAGCTATCCTTCTGTTATTGATGTCTAGTTTAATTCCAGTATAATATAGAAGGAGAAACTGTGTGATTCCTATTCTTTTAAATTTGTTAAGATGTGCTTTGTGGCCCAGAATGTGATCTATGTTTGTGATGGTTCCATGAGAGCTTAAGAAGAATGCATATTCTATTGTTGTTGGATAAAGTATTCTGTATATGTCAATTAGATCTCATTGATGGAGCTATTCAGTTTAACTATATTTTTACCAATTTTCTGCTTGCTGGATTTGTCAGTTAGTGATAGATGGGTATTGAAGTATTCAAATATAATATTGAATTCATTTATTTCTCCTTATAGTTCTACCAATTTTACCTCACATATTTTAACACTCTGTTGTTAGTGTATACATTTGTTGTTAGTGTATACAATTGTTATGTCTTCCTGGAGAATTGACCCTTTTATCACTATGTAATGCCCATCTTTTTCCTATAAATTTCTTTGGTTTGCAGTCTGCTTTGTCTGAAATTAATATGTCTACTCTGACTTTCTTTTGATTAGTGTTAGCATAATAATATCTTTTTCTGTCTCTTTACTTCTAATCTATCTGTTCTTTATATATACAGTGAGTTTTTTATAGAAAACATATAGTAGGGTCTTGCTTTTTTATCTACTCTTACAGTTTCTGCTTTTTAATTAATGTATTTAGACTATTCACATTTAAAGTGATTATCAATATACTTAGATTAATATTACTGTATTTGTACCTGTTTTCTATTTGTTGATCTTGTCTCTCTTCCTCCCTTCCTCCCTTCCTGCCTTCCTTCCTGTCTGTCTTCTACTCTTTTTTTCTTTTTTTGCCTTCTCTGGATTTATTTGTGCATTTTTATATGAATTAATTTTTTCTTCTTTCTTAACATATGAATTATACTTCCTTTGAATATTATTTTAGTGGTTGCCTCATAGTTTGCAATATACATTTACAACTAATTCAAGGCCACTTTCAAGTAGTCCTGTGCCACTTCATGTATACTATAGGTCGCTTTTAACAGAGTATTCCCAGTTCCTCACTCTTGTTCCAACACTGCTGTAATTCATTTCATTTATCCATAAACTACAATCACCCAACAATTTTTATTATTTTTTTGAACAAACTTACCTGTTAGGTCAGTGAAGAATATAAAAAAAAAATGATTTCTATATCATTGATTTCTGCTCTTATCTTTATTATTTCTCTTCTCCTGCTGGATTTAAGCTTTATTTACTGTTCTTTTTCCAACTCCTTTAGCTGTAAGGTTGGATTGTGTGTTTGAGACTTCTTGTTTCTTGAGAAGGACCTATATTGCTATATGGTTCCCTCATAGGACCACCTTTCCTGCATCCCAAAGATTTTGAACAGTTGTGTTTTCATTTGTTTCCATGAATTTTTAAAATTCCTCTTTAATTTCCTGGTTGACCCATTCATTCTTTAGTAGGATGCTCTTTAGCCTCCATGTATTTGAGTTCTTCCCAACTTTCCTCTTGTGGTTGAGTTCTAGTTTCAAAGCACTGCAGTCTGAAATATGCATGGTATAATCTCAGTCTTTTTGTTATATGCAACTGATGACTCATTAAATTCCACCTCTGAAACTAATTTAAAAAAAAGAATAAGAAAATGGTTATTTTATTTTACTTTCATTTATTCTTGCAGTAATAGTCCTCTTCATGTAGATTAGAATTTCTGACCTATAACATTTTCATTTTCTTAAAGAACTTTTCACATTTTTTACAAGACAATCTAGTCCCAAAAAATTTCTTCAAATTTTGTCTATTTGAAAAGGTATTTTTATCCCATTTACTTTGGGAAAGACAGTTGTGCTGGATACAGAATTCTAGGTTGGTGGGCCTTTCCTCTGAACACTAAGTATTTTACTTCACTGTCTTCTTGGTAACCTTGTTTCTGAAGAGAAATACAATATAATCCTTATCCTTGTTCTTCCATAGATAAGATTTTTTTTTCTCCTCTCTGGCTTTTTCAAGATTTTCTTTTGGTCTTTGTTTTTTTGTTTGTTTGTTTGGTTGGTTGGTTGTTTTTGCTGTGTTTCTAGGTATGCCTAGGTATACATTTCCCTTCTGGTAATTCCATTACATATCTGTTACACTTTTTGTAATTGTACCATAGCTCTTGGGTTTTCTTCCTTTGCTTTTCAGGTTGGAAAGTGTCTTTTGATATATCTTAAAGCTCACTCACTATATTCTTGGTTATGTTCAGTCTTCTGATAAGCCATCAAAGGCATTCCTCATTTCTGTTACAGTGTTTTTGATTATTTGTATTTCCTTTTGATTCTTTCTTAGAGTATCCATCTCTCTGCTTATTATCCATCTGTTCTTAACCTGTTTTCTACTTTTTCTAGTCATTCCTTTAGCATATTAATCATGGTTGTTTTAAATTCTCAGTTTGCAATTCCAACCATACTTGCCATCTTGGAATACTGATCAGTAGATAAGAGCACAGACTCAAGAAGTAGACTGCATGTGTTTGAATTGTGGTTCTGCTCATCAGCTGTGTGATCTTTCACAGGGTACATCAGTTCATTCTACCTCAGTTTCTTCATTGGTGAAGTGGGAATACTCACAAAACCTACCTCAGAGAATTGTTAGGAGAATTGAGTGAACACATGAAAAGCACTTTGGGGGTGCCTGGGTGACCCAGTCAGCTAAGCATCTGACTCTTGATTTCCACTCAGGTCATAACCACAGGGTTGTGAGATCAAGTGCTGTGTTGGGGTCTGTGCTGAGCATGGAGCCTGCTTAGGTTTCTCTCTCTTCCCTTGCCTCTCCCCCCATAAATAACAAACAAACAAAACAGTGAGAATCATGTCTGGCACAAAGTAAGCATTCTGTATGTGTTAGAGGATGATGACAGTGACAGTGACGAGGTTGATGATGAGACAGCCATTTGTGCCACGTGTCTGCACACTCCCACGCAGGGCCCATTGCCTGTGTTGTCCCTTCTGCCTGGGGTCCTTCTCCCCATATGCCTGCACAACTTGTTGCTCCTGTCCTTCAGTCTCTGCCCGAGTGTCCCCAGAGCACTGAGATCTTTCCCGAGCACTGTATAATAAACACAGTCCTTCTGTGGCCGCTCCCCGCTGTGCTATTTTCCGTAGCAAGTATGGCTATGAGACACGTTATAGATTTACGTGTTATTGTTTGTTGATTTCCAGTCTCCTTCCACCTAAACGCGGGCTGCATAAGGGCAGGGTTTGTCTTCAAAATTTAAAGAATTAAAATATCCTTAGGGCAGTTTTCTCTAGTTATGCAAGGAAGTACTATGCAGCTCTTCACATTAAGATTTCAAAGAATATTTAATGACATCGAGAAACATTTGTCTAGTGCTTTCACGCCTATGCAGAAGCAGCCACTGACAACGGGGAAGACTAAAGGAGATAGTGTGACTAAGATAGGATCCACGCATGCAGGGGACGGCCCACAGCCTGTGCCCAGATCTGTCTGAGTTCACAGCCTCCTGCCCTAAGTCACAAGTAATGCTTTTTGACTTTCTCTTTCAGTATGAATACTTCAATGCTGTGCTGATAAACGAAAGGGACAAAGATGGGAATTTTTTGGAGCTGGGGAAGGAATTCATCTTAGCTCCAAATGACCATTTTAATAATTTGCCCGTGAACATCAGTCTGAGTGACGTCCAGGTGCCCACGAACATGTACAACAAAGGTAAGACTCACTGCTGCGGCTCCTCGTAGAGGGTGGAGAGCAGAGGGTGTGAGGGACGGCACCGGCTGGTTTGGGGTGGTGTGTTTTTTTTGAAAAGTACCATTATAAGCTGGGTGTGTCAGCATCAGCAGGGTAGGGGAGGTGCGCCTGTTCTCCCTGGAGGCGGCTTGCTGTTGCCCCAGCTGCCATTTGCATCAAGCAACCTCACATGCAATCCAGGGGCTGGCAAGCCTTTTCTGCGCAGGGTCAGCTAGTAACTAACTTAGGCTCTGCGGGCCCCAGCGTGTCTGCTGCAGCTCCTCAGCTCTGCTCTTCCGGCACAAAGGCGCCTCAGACACCACGTCCATCAGTGGCCACGGCCGTGTGCCAAGACAGCTTTTGATCTACGAAAACAGATGGCTGGATTTGACCCACGGGCTATAGTTTATGAGCCTTGCCGTAGTCTTTCTCTCTTCTCTCCCATTCCTTATCATTCTTTTATGGGTTCGGGAGCCCCCCAGGGTTGTGACAGAATCAGCTGTGGTCTTTTCTTAGAGTACGAAGCACAATGGACCTCCGTGGGGTCCCCTGTTGGTCCCCCTCCTTGGATGTAGAATCTACTCGAATCCCGCCTTCATGTAGACTCTCCCGTTCTTTCCCCCAGATTCTCATCTGCCTGTGCAAGTTGGGATTATAATGGCCGGGGACAGGGTTCTGGCCTCAGACTGTCTCTGGTCCCACATTCTGTCTCTTACTGGTTGTGCCTTTCGGTGTACCCCCTTGTCTCTTTAGACCTCAGTTTCCGCATATCTAGGATGTGGATAATAATTGTGACCACTGCATGGGGTGATTGTAAGGGCCAAATCTCATGAGATGATGTGAATAATGTGTTTAAGTGAAGGATGTTGCCTTTCTTATCCTTACCGTTAGAGAGTAGGACTTTGCTCTGCTTTGTTGGACCTGACAAACAAACAGCCATCTTCCCCCAAATAAATCAGAAAGCCATGGCATCTTCAAAGTAAAATGCTGCCCCATTGTCTGCCGTCATCATTTCAAAAACATGGGGGGCCTGTTTCCTCCCTCCCCCACCCCCAGTTTCAGCATCATATCCAGAGTGCAATGGTCAATTGAAGAGCTCTGGGTTTGGGTCCCACTCTTTCCCTTGCTGGCTCTAGGATCCTGACCGGGTAACTTTGTCTCTCCAAGCCTCAGTTTCCCGTTCTGTAAGAAAGGGATAAGGAAACCGTCTCCTTCTGGGGTTTTTGCGAGGCTACGGAGTGATGTGTGTGTAACCTTAGCAGCGAGAGTTGCTCTGAGAAAGTGCTCGGTGCATCTGAGCTGCCATGGTTATTATTGGGGAATACCATGAATATGCATTTCTAAATTATTCTAGGTTACCATTTCAAGAGTTTGGTCAATGATTAAAGAGTTCCCAACTCACTGCCTGAAACACTCTCATGCTTATTTTTTGTGGCTAGATACCTAATGTCTCCCTTTCTGGTTTACCTGTTATCTATCCCTAAAATTCAGAGGAGACAGTATCCTATCCATTAACTTCTCTGATGGTTTTTGGGGAACCCATGATGAACCAGGCACTGTTCCTCCCTCAAGAGGGACACAGTTTATTTGGGGGACCACATAGGTAATGAGATCAATAGAACACTCTGTGAGTCACCTGATGGCCACAGTTACAGACAGTGGGGGGCAGCGGGAGCTCCAAGGAGGGAGCCCCACCATGTGCTCATGTGGACAGCCATGTATTTGTCTTTCTCTCTCTCGCCAAGAGAGTGAGGCCAATCTGAACTATCCCTCATGGGCTCTGGACTGGACTGTGTCCTGTGACCAAATCTCCCCTTTGGACTCTTCCTTAGCACAGATCCCTGAGGACCCAGGCCTTAGAGGGCTCAGCTGCACCTCACCGAGGGCCTTTTGCCCATAGTCCCCCAGGGTGATCCCAACAGCCGAGGAAGAAAACCCCATTCTGTGCAGTGTGGCTGGAAGAAAGCCATCCTCTCAGCATTAAATACATTCATAACTGAAGATGAAAAACTAACAAGATTTTACAGAGCAATTTCAGACATAAAACAATTCCGAATGATCTTTTAAAATATGGCAGCTGCTTCAAGGTTGCTCGAGCCTTTAGCACCATTATAGAGATTTAATTGCGCCTTGAGCTTTAAAGGCATAATTGTACTTTTCAGTAGTGGCAGCATGTAAGGGGGCAGCGCTGCCATTGATCACATGGGCTGCAGAATCATGGCTCCGAGGATCACAGAATCCTGACAGATCGCTTGAGCCGTGAAAGTAGGTCAACCTCCACAGCCCTTGTGGGACCTGCCTACTGCCCCTACCCAGACTCAGTGCTCCCGCAGCTAGGCCATGGGGTCATGGACGAAGGTCAGCCAGGTTCTGTGTCCTAGGCTGTGGGGTCATGGACGAAGGTCAGCCAGGCTGTGTCCTAGGCTGTGGGGTCATGGACCAAGGTCAGCCAGGCTGTGTCCCAGGCTGTGGGGCCATGGACGAAGGTCAGCCAGGCTGTGTCCCAGGCTGTGGGGCTATGGACGAAGGTCAGCCAGGCTGTGTCCTAGGCTGTGGGGCCATGGACGAAGGTCAGCCAGGCTGTGTCCTAGGCTGTGGGGTCATGGACGAAGGTCAGCCAGGCTGTGTCCTAGGCTGTGGGGTCATGGACGAAGGTCAGCCAGGCTCTGTGTCCTGTTTCTGCCAACCAGTGACCAGCTGCCTAAGGGAAAGAGGAAGGGACTTCAGGAAAATTCCTGTCTCCGTTCCACCTAATTCAAACCAGCCTCAAGCAGTCTTTTTTCTTCTTCTTCTTCTTTTCAAGCTGCAGAAATGTATTTCATGTTAAGAGGGCCCGTCAGTTCAGATCTGGTTACTGATGACATGTATTCAGAACACATGCCCCAGGCTTGGTCGCTGGCTGGCTGTGCCATTCCCCGGTTAGAGATATTGCCCCAAAAAGGAAACCAATACAGGATGTGCTTTCTGGGCACCTTGGACAGGGCAGAGCAGGTACATAGGAGAGTGGGTTCGTAGGAGAGTGGGTATGTAGGAGAGCTCTGATATTTGCCTGGGAGCCACAGGGCCCTATGCTCTTGGGCATAACTGGTGGTCACAGCTGAATGTAGCCAGTAAAATTTGTTTCCTTCGATCTGCTTTTCACCTCCTTGGCCAGGTCAGCATTTGCCTCTGCTCACGGTGCCTTTCTTGTAGGCACTATGGGGGACTGGATCTCTGGCAGTCATGGCCTGCAGGCAAGTGGGCCTACTGACCAAGAGAATTCAGAGAACCCTCCTGTTCCACCCCCGTCCTCGCATGCACCAGAGAAATTGTCTAAGGATCCTCTTAGCTTCTTTTTATTTTTTTTTAAGATTTTATTTATTTATTTGACAGAGAGAAACACAACTAGAGAGGGAAGACAAGCAGGGGGAGTGAGAGAGAGAGAAGCAAGCCTCCCACTGAGCAGGGAGCCCGATGGGGGGTTCGATCCCACGACACTGTTTTATGTCCTCCCTGGGCTGAAGTGCTGTAAAATCCACGCACACATGCATACCTGGACGTGTGCACATACGTACACATGTGCATGTGCTCACATGTATCTGTGCACACATGTGTGTGCCAGTGTGAGGAGACCTGCCACTTTATTCCCGCATGTGCCTCAGTGCACCCAAATGAGAGCCCCTTCTCCCACTCACGGTATTCTCCACTCTTTCCTCCCTGAGACCCCCATTTCTCTCCGTTTCTGTTATCCTTGCCTCTCCTCTCCTGCTTCCCCAAATGCTCTTCTCAAAAGCCACCTCAGGAAACTTCTTTCATTCAAACTTTCCTTAAGTGGCTTTGGTTTATTCCTTTGTGCTAGCATTGCTTTGTTTTAGAAGTACATTGCATTCTTCTTCTTCTTCTTCTTCTTCTTCTTCTTCTTCTTCTTCTTCTTTTTTCTTCAGCGTTTTCCACTTGGAGTTTTCTGGGGGCAGGAACTCTGCTGCTTCAAGCTCATGCTCCACTCTGTCCCATGCTCTTTACTTACTGGGTTTTCCGGAGCTGGGGGATGAGCTAGGACATAGCAGTGATAGCAGTGCCCATGCCTCCTGGGCTCTGAGAGGTCAGGCCTGGCAGTAGTGTTCTCATGGTGTTTGTGAGCAAAGAAAACATAGCCTGGCTGATTTACATGGAAAATAAACTTTTTGAAAGGATGTTGCGTGGCTCACAGACTCTCCAAGAAAGCTGGAGCACAAGGCTTGGAATATTGTGGGGAAGGAGGGCGGCCGGGGGCCAGGGGCAAGAGCCATGCCCAGAGCTAGCCTGGCAAGGCCCCCACATCACAGCTGTGCCTCCCCACTGCCTCTGTGACTCCAAAAAATGTCTGTGCCTCATTTTCCTCAAGCAGACTTTGGAAATGGTCCTCCCAGTACCTGCCTCAGCAGGTTGCAATGTGGATTAAACATGGAGAAGGATGCCTGGTGCATGGTGACTGCCCAGGACCTGAGCTTGGTCAAGTTTCTGTTCCTCTCCGATCCTCAGCTTCCTTAGCTGTAAAATGGGTCTAATATCAATACTGACCTTATTGGATTTGCAGTCAGTGCTGGAGGAATAATGCCCATGTGGGCTGGGGAGCAGTGGCTAGCCTACTGATGTCGGCTCCTGTCACCTGCCAGAAGGAAAACTAAGATCTCTGTCATAGGGTTGGGGTCTGATAGCCCGGGGAAAGCATGTGGCCTGTCAGGGAGCCTGGTCCCCGACACAGGCCAATGAATTCCGCTCTTGTTATGACTTTGTTCAGTTCTCAGGGGCACTTATGGTTAAGACAGGAGGGGCTTCAAGAGGAGGCAGGATTAGAAGCAGGCATTTTCATTGTGTCCTCTCGGGACCATATGCCACCCCTGTGCTGGTGTGGTGGACAGGGAGCCATTTTTCTCAAGTGCTTAGAGCCCATGAGCTAGAAATAGATCAGAATTTGGATGGTAAGCCTCTGCTTCTATCTTCTCTCAGAGCTGCAACAGAAATGGGTGATCTGTGATTCTGTGTTTTTAGGGCTTTTGGCTGCTAATCTGAGGGTCTTCCCTTATTTCCTTGACCTGCTCTACTCCCCTGCTTTCCTCCTCCCCATCACCGTGAAGTCAGAGCACCGCTGCGAAGACAGAGGGGGCCCGGTGACGACAATGGTGGGAGAGAAAAGGGTGATGGGTTACAAATGTGCTCATAGTAAACACAAAGCACTATAATGTGGCTGGGGGTTAGTGGGGAGGAAAAGGAGCCTGTAGCTTCTGAGTATTTTTAGAGCCAGGTGAAGAGAGGCAGCATTTTAGGCTGTATAAAGAAAAACACAAATATATAAGTTAGTCCGTTTAAACTTCTGCATCGTTTTACCACTTTGGCCTTGTTTTCTTCCCCCTTCAGCCCCATGAGAGTGGTTAGGCAGTGTTCTTGCCCCTGTTTTTTGGATGAAGACACTAAGGGTCAGAGTAAAGGGGTACCCGGGTGGCTCAGTTGGTTAAGCAGCTGCCTTCAACTCAGGTCGTGATCTCAGGGCCTGCGGGAGTCCCCTTCTCCCACCCCTCCTTCTCCCTCTAGTCATGTTCTTTCTCTTGTTCACTCTCACTCTATCAAATAAATAAATAAAATCTTTTAAAAAAATAAAGGTCAGAATAGCACAGTGACTTACTCCAGGTCACACAGGTGGGAAGGCTCATGCCAGGGTAGACCTTAATTTTCTGATGAGGATTCTAGCTTACTCTGCTGCCTCTCTGGGCAGGAGCGCTGAGAGAGAAAGGACCTGGTTCCTCATGATCCCTGTGTCTGGGGCTCAGTTACTTCCTCGCCACCTTGGGATACAGGAATTTTTCCACAGGCTGAGAACCTCAGCCCTAGGCCCATCACCAGCCTTCCTCTGAAGCTCCACCTGTCCCTGGGCACTGCCAGAGCACAAGGTCCCACTCTCATGAGACCCCAGAACCTGCTCCAGAGTCTAGTCTCTGGCCACTCTGGCCAGCCCTCCTCTCTCTTCCCTCTGTGACACTGAGCCTAATAATTGTAATGACCCGAGGTTCCTGCATGAGCTGGGGCGGGCGAGGGATGCTGCTGACTCATGTAGCTTCGGCATATCAGCCTTGCAAACATTTTTGGACCCAGGAAATGCAAAGTCTCCAAATGTTGGCTTAGGACAGAAAGGGGGAGGTAGCACGGAGAGGTGGGCTGCCTGGCAGAGGTGGGAGGAGGTTGACCTGCAGGACATGACCTAGGCCACCCCTCTTCTTCTTGACTGCAGAGCACGCAGTCAGGCAGACTGGCCTGGTGAGGTGAGGGGGGCGGTTGTGCATAGCCCCTGAAAATGAAGACAGACCTAGGGGAGGGGAGAACCATAACTGCCACTGCAGAGCCCAAGGATTTAGTGTGTCTACTACAACCTAATAGGTTCTTCTAAAAAGCCCAGGGAAGGGCAGAGGTCTGGGGAGGTGGGCCTGGGTGCCCTGCTGTGGGGCGTGGACAAGACTGCTGGGTTCGGGCTCATCAGATGTCTCAACCTGTTTTTCATATGTTGGGTTGATGAATCATAAAACACACTTTGCCAAGCATATGTTTCTGATTTGTTTACACGGAAATCACTAAAATGTTGTTGTCTAAGAGCGATTTGATGTGCAAGAAGGCTCATGAACCTTTAAGGAACTGTGTTAAAAGTGCCGTCACCAAGACGGTGGCACTGGTTGTTCCTGACTTGGCTCCCAGGCATGGGAACAATGAATGCGTATTCAAGAGCAGGACTCCACTGAGAGAAACCTAGAAGCGGAGGTGAGGCAGAAGCACCCCTGGCACCCCAGAGACCCAGGCAGACAGCACTAGGGGGTAAGAGAAGCAGCTACACAGTGGCCCCATTTCCCCTCCTCCAGGCCAGTACGCATCCAGCCAAGAGGTCCCCCTGAACCTCTATTTCCTCCAGCTGGAAAAGGGAGCCCAGGAGTGACCGCCAACCTTCCCCAGCATTGGGGGTTTCTTTGTGGGGATCCCTCCTCTGATTTCACAGCATGGGGATGGCAGGGGACTCCTGGGTCCTAGCCCCTGGGAATCTGACTGTGATGGAGAAGGGGGAGGGGCTCGCCACAAGCAGCACTGGGTCTTGGCAGACTGAGTTCACACCTGCAGCGCCCAGCTGGCCCCCCCAACCAGGGGCTTTTCTCCTCTGCAGAGCCAAGTCGGGGGTGCACTCTGACCCGAGAACTTGGTGGGGTGCAGCTCTGCTCTGGAGACCAGTTTGTCTGCACTCAGACAAGGGGCCAAGTCACAGCTCCACCTGCTTGGAGAGCGCCTCCCGGCCCCACTGAGCAGAGGGGCTGGCCCTAGGTCCCAGAAGCTGCATTCAAGGGTCAAGATGGCAGAGCTGATGCCCCAGAGCGAAGCCGGTACTGGGCGTGCAGGCTTCCCATGCTCTGCACAGGTGAGAAGATTCATAGTCAAGGCCGAGGTAGCTCCCAGGCCCTCCTCTCTTGGGAGCCTGTTTGGGAAACTGAAGGTAGCCTGCATTGCCCCCCACCACCTCCCACCCAGGGCAAGGTGGCTGAGACACAGCCCCACCCTCATGGAGGCCCCATCCGACCAGGGGGCTGGCCATGACTCCCGGAAGGCGTGTGGCCCAGTGGCCCTCAAGCTGAGAGATGAGAAGACAGAGCGAAACCAGGGGCCCTGCACAGGCTGGAGCTCAGGGTTGTGACAGGCTTGAGTTGAGATGACAAAGAGCTTTCCTGGGTTTAGAGCCGCGTCCCCCACTGCGTTCTGGCAGGGAACCTGCTTTGTAGCTGCGACCCTTGTGGGTTCCACTCTCCAACAGGTCTGATCAGGGAACCTACCAGAGCATAGGGGGCGCTCCGGTGCCCATTCAACAGCCCCGGATATGTGTGCACGCGCATGCGTGCATGACACGAACCTAGGTCTGCATAGGTATTCATGTGTGTATAATGCATTTGTGTCTGTACTTTCTCAGAAGTGGTGTTTGCAGAAGGAGGGTGTCCTCTGCCCACAGGGGCCCCTCCCTTAATGCTTAGGCTTATGCTTATGCTGAAGTTGTGCTTGTTGAATGAATGAGTGAATGAATGAATGAATGAATGAAGAGATGAGTTGATTCCTCTGCACTGAGCACCTTAGCTGCATCACCTCATCTGCCAGTACCCCATGTGCTGTAAGCAGTGGGGGTCTGCCGTCCTTCACAACTTACTAAGAAGGAATTCAGAGGCACACCGTCCATGGCCTCTGGGCTAGAGTCCCGTCTGGCACGCTAAACAGGGTAAAACTCGATACACAACTTGGGTATTAGTGGGTAATTTCCTAAAAAGCAAGTGAGAAAGGAGTTTATAGCCTCTGCCTGAGCATCTCTGAAACACTTAGGTGTTCCTCCGGTTTCCTTCACCCTGGGTACTGACCCAGGCAGAAGCCACTGTCTCTATTTGGTCCATTCCCAGGCTCTTTCCAGAGCCATCAGGCTGTCTTGCATCGCAGTCTAGGAGTATTGACTTGGTGGAAAAGCACTGAACTCTGTGAGCCTCAGTTTCCCCATTGGTAAGGCGTGGAGTGCCACTTGGAGTGTTAGAGGAAATAAGGGTGCAGCGCCGGGCACATTACTTGGCACACACAGACGCTTGATTGGATACACTCTGGCTTCTCCCACCAAAGCAATTTCTGGCTTCTGGGTCTGTAGGTGGGTTCCCAGCGTGGCCCTGCCCCAACACGCAGGCAGAGCCTCCACCTTCTATTAAACTTTGTTTGCGGGATGAAGTACAAACACTGCCACAAACAGACTCCCTTTAAGCCCCTCCTCCTCCTGGTCATGGTCTTAGGACTCCAGTTCTCTGGACAGCCATCCCTTAGGCTCTGCCCTCCACCCCAGTCTGCTCTCCTGTGCCCCCTGGCAATACTTGTCCTTTCCTGAGAGCTTCATGGGTGCCTTGCCTTTCCTTCTAGCCTCAGAACAGCCGCCTGTCTTTATGTCCCCACAGTATAGTGGTTTCTTTTTCATTTGTCTCTCTGCCCTAAAACTTGAAGATAGAGGCTGTTCTGTTTTGTTTTTCTGTCCCTTTGGGAATCCAGCAGAAGGGATGAAATAGGAAAGATTATCCATTGAACTGAACTGAGTCATACATTACTATATTACTACCCAAATCCGCATTACTATATTACTGTCTGAATCCTGTTATTATATTACTACCTGAATCCTACTTTATTACATTACTCTATGAATATTGCATTATATTACTACCTAAGTCCTGCTTTACTGAATTACTGCCTGAATCCTACCTGACATTACTATATGAATCAAGCATTTCTATGTTACTCCCAGAATCCTTCATTACTACATTACTACCTGAATCCTGCATTACTATACTACTTCCTGAATCCTATTTTTCTACATTGCCACCGGAATCCTGCATTACTGTAGGTCATCATAAATGGATTGGGGTGTGTGTGTGTGTGTGTTTATTTTTCTTATTGGTCTACCCATTCTACTTCTATTTGAATTTGATTTTTGGGAGGGAGTGTTGACTTTGAAGACAATAGTTTTAGATGTATGCTTAATAAAATAATTATTCCATGGTATTTTAATCTGTTTATATTTTGTAATCTCTCTCTTTTTCCTGAATAATAGAAATTGAGATAGAGGCTTGCAATGGGATAGAGCTGAATCTGGGCTAAGAGGAATTTAAAAGACAGTGCCCAGGCAGTAAAGGACAATGTAAGAACAGGAATGATTGCTATAGCGTTGTTGTTGTTGTTGTTGTTGTTGTTGTTGTTGTTGTTGTTGTTGTTTTTCACCTGGTATCTCCACATTTGTGAAATGTCATAGTAATCATAGAGAGCCAGAGTTGGTAGGTGATTTGCTTTGAAAAAAATTAATGAATCAGAGGGAATTCAAAGTCATTCCTATGATAACATCACTCGTAGGAACTTACTTTCTGATCTGTCTTAGTTTGGGAGGGAGAGCAGGGACCACCTTGAGCACTCTGAAACTGATAGCAGGGATATTGCATCTTGGGCTGACAGTCAGGTGTGTTCCAGTAAGGGAAACGGGGATTGACACAGCCAACCTCAAGCCACAGATTCCCAAGAGTGAGAAAGGGATGACTTTGCTAGAAATGCATGTGGGCCTCCAGGATTTGGGAGGAACAGGGGAGAAATGTGGATATGTGGCCAGTCATATGGTTGCTGCTGGTGTCCTCAGTAGCCCTCCCTGGGAGGTACTGGGTCAGGGTACGGCTTGTTCAGGGCTGTGTGGTCTGAGTGTGACAGATGCGTGTTGCTTTGGTCCTGACCCGGGCCACCATTCATACATAAAGTGGTCATTGTGGCAGCACCTGTCCCCCGTGGGTTTGGGAGGATGAAACGAAGTCCCACTACACCATCAGTACTGTTGTAAAAACTTAATAACTGTCATTTTTGTGACATATACACAGAACATAAGGAACAGTGCAGAGGATCTTAGGGATGGGGGGGGAACTGAATGGGAAGAAATCAGAGAGGAAGACAAACCATATGAGACTCTTGACTCTGGGAAACAAACTGAGGGTAGCTGGAGGGGAGATGGGTAGGGGGCTGGGGTCAGTGGGTGATGGGCATTAAGGAGGGCATGTGATGTGATGAGCACTGGATGTTATACTGAACCGATGAATTACTGAACATTATATCAATGATGTAGTGTACTTTGGCTAATTTAATTTATATTTAAAAATTATTTAAAAAATAATACCCCCCCCAAAGTGTGATATTGAAAAGTCCACAGGGGTGTGGCTTCTTCCTGGGAATGTCTCTGACACTGAAAGAACATTCTCTTTTCTCCTGCACCTTGTGAACCCTTTACTTACTGGATTTTATATCAAGAAGTTCAATGAACAGCAAACAGTGTGGAGCCAGAGTTGCTGGTGGGAGCCGGAAGCCAATGAGCCCCTTCTGTAAGTGGTGGGATCCCCAAGCCTCACCTCTGCCTTCCGGTCGCTCATCATGTTCAGACACTCGGGCAGATTCTGTCAGTCTGGGTCCTCAGGCCACATGGCTGCTGGAAACCTTGTGTCCTTGTCAGTTGTCGATTTCAGTTATAGGGCTTCAAGTAATGTTCTTTGCTTTCCTTTTTTCTGGGATCCTTTTTTCTCAGGAGGGCACTACCCTTGGCAGAGACAGGAAGGAAGCCTTCTTCCTTTTCACTTCTCACACTGCTTCCCCTCTTTGTAGCTCCAAACTAATGGAAACTTCTGTCCAGGATGCCCTACCCATTGTCCTTGGAGACACTCATCTGCTCATTAGTCCACAATGTCTCCCTCCATTGGTTTTCATCCTCTAGATAACATGCTATGTGTAGGCACAAGCATGATCTAATTCAATCCGGTTCTACCCACAACCCAGCAAAGCAGGAGCCCTTGTTGTTCCCATTTCACAGATGAGAATACTGAGCTTTGGGACCTGGTGGGGATGACTCACTCAGCTAGTAAGATGGGTAAGTCAGCAAGCAGCCCTGATATGGACTTCGCAACCACTGGGATCCCTGCCTCTTTATTCGTGTCCTGCACACTGCCGATGTTCCCCACGCACGGTGCCTGAGTGTTCCGTTAGCTGTGTCACGCCTGTTCACGGGCACACTTCACATGTGCGGCAAGTGGAAGGCCCTGTTTTGTCAAAGTGTGCTATTTTCTTCTCAGCATGCAGAGGTCCATCATAAATGAAAACTAGCCTTATTTTACATAAACACTCCCAATCTCTTCCCCTGATCAAAATAAATAGTGTGGCAGAAAGCCTTTTTTAAAAAAAATGTAAAGCAAATTCTACATCAGAATGTCAGTGGGTATCAACTGCTCACACATTGGGGATATTTCTATCAGGAGATGACGGTTCCACATTTAATCCTGCAAACCTGCCGTACCAGAGTGTGCACAAGGGAATAAGGGGGTAATGATTCACAATGCAGAAGACTCTCACCTCACTGGAAAGATCCCTGCAGTGCACTCAGGGAAAGCACCTTCCTCTACTGTAGCTGGAATGACATTTGCGGAGCTTGGCTCCAGAGACTCCATCACCATATATTGATTTAATAGACATCCACAGAGCACCTCTTGGGTGCAGACCTACTTCGTTAGCATGGGGAGGTGTGGTGATGAATGGGCAGACGCTCTCCATGCTCTCATATTGCTTAGAGGCTGGCAGGGAGGCAGAGAGGAAGTAAGCACACATTGAACGTTTGATGAAATCAGTGGGCTGCTATGCAGGAGAGGGTTGTGGCTCGGCGGCAACATGGCCCAGAGTGGGGGACACACGCTGGGCCCAGGGTGATCTAGGGCTGGGGGATGGCCATGATCAGAGAGCATTTTCCTGAGGAAGGATGGATAGGAAATGATTTGGTCAAGGGGTAGAGTGGGAGGGGTTGCACAATACATTGTTAAGGGGCCCTTGGAAAAAAATGTGTTGGGATGAAACAAGGGAAGGGGATGCTGTGTAATGCTTGGTGGTTAACTGTGCATGAGATACTCAAGGAACATGTGTTTCTATCATAGAGGGGCCATTTAGTTGTATGAGTCTGCTGTCTCCAGACTTACTTGATTCTATGATCCTATTACCATGGAATGGCTTAGGAGAGCTGGGACACTAGAGCTCTGTGGGCTCAGGTAGCTGGGCCCAGAGGTACATCCACAAGTGATCAAGATGAGGAGGAAAAGATGTTGGAACAAAATGCATAGTACAGTTGTGTGTGTGTGTGTGTGTGCGTGTGTGTGTGTGAGAGAGAGAGAGAGAGAGAAGGATGTACATAAATGGATGTATACACAGAACATTTCTGGAGGCATGTACAAGAAATTAAAGTACTTTCCACTTTCCACCTTTCTGTTCAGTTTGAATGTTTTATCATGAACATGTGTTTTTTGGAGGGAATGAAAAGCAAAAGAACTTGATTTACAAAAGAACTTGATTTACAAAAGTTATTCATCTACAAGTAATTTTCAGGTGTGTAGGAAAATGCCTGCATGTCAAATGTTGCTGGCTTTCCTGCGGACGGTTCTTCTGGCTTTCCCGTGGCCGCTGTTGAGTATGGTTTTGTTCGAGGTGGGAGGACAGTTGAGTATGCTGTGCATGGACGCTGCCTACCCTACAGTCGTAGTTAGTGTCATGTTGTGTCCTGATGGTAGTGGTTATTGTCATACAAATGGTGTTGGCCTGGGAAAAGAGAAATGGGCTCCCTATAAAGTGATTCCATAATGCTCCAGTCACCCACTGATAGGTGTTACAGACATGGGGATGTCTTGTCTCGAATATGAAGAACATTCTGCCCTTGGAAAAGAAATGTGTCAGTGCTTCCAAGGGTCAGATGGAAAATCAGGATTAGAAGTGAGGGTTTCTGGTCTCTAGCCAAAGGCAGACAGCGTGCGGTCTCCTTTTGTGCTCTCTCATAGGCATTATCTCAGATAACTTGCAGAAGGACCATGGAGATCAGCTGTCTCTGGGCTTCAGTGGTCCCTCCAGAGGTGAGGAATTAGCTGGTAGAGGCCCAGGACTTAAGTGGATAAGAGCATGTCCCAGCCAGTCCCTGTTGATTTACCCTCTGTGTCAGGTACCATGGACAAGCCTGGTCTGCATTGGTGACATGTGTCAGGGGGGACTGGAGCCGGAGGTGACGTCTTCACTACCTAAAAGATGCCTAACAGCACAGGGAGGCCTGGAGACACAGCTCCCTATCCCAGGTGTATTCTCCGCTCAGGGCTACCGGGTCCTCAAATGCTTGCTAGTGAACACTGTGATGTCCAAAAATTTGTGCCTCAGATGGTGAATTTCTAGTAAAAATGAACTTGGTTTTTCAGGGTTTTTACTTATTTTTCAGCACCTCATTCTCTGTGCAAGGGGCCAGTTCCATTTTATAATCTCCATGGGCCACCGTCTTGTGTTCTTGCAGTTTGAAGTGGGAGAGCTTCTTTTCTGATCTTTTTCTTTTTCCCGCTCTTACTTCATGATGGTACAGTTCCTCAGTGTTCTTGCCCCCTCAACACTCTCCGCCTTGTTTCATGCACACTGTAGATGTTTACACATCTCCATGTGCAGATAAGCGCAGCAAACTCTGACTCTTCCTTTTGGTGGATGGATTAATTCACATCTCCACCATGCAGCTATACATGATGGAACCCGGACTGGAGTTAAAAAGTCTTCCAGCTCTCGGGAGGGCGTCTGGGTACTCAGTTGGTTAAGTGTCCAATTCCTGATTTCAGCTCAGTCCTTGATCTCAGGGTCTTGATCTCAGTGTCATGAGTTCAAGCCCTGAGTTGGGCTCCCAGCATGGAGACTATTTTTTTAAAAAAATTCTTCCAGTTCACAATCTTTTTTTTTGTTTTGTTTTTTTGTTTGTTTGTTTGTTTTTTGTTTTTTTTTGTTTTTTTTTTTCACTAGAGCTTGAAGCAAAGCCTCTTTTGTTGAATCTGTGTGGACTCGGGTCTGTTTTATTAAAGGCTCAGTGCTGGGTTCAAGGAAGTTGGATCATTCTCATCCTTCAGAAACTTTTCTCGGGTGGGTTTCCCTATCATTCATTCACTGCCATCAAAGGCAGAATGGGGGATGGGAAATAGCAGGGCAGAGTGCTTCGGGAGTCCAGATGAAGTGGGAATGAGGGGCTCGCTGTTGGGGGCAGGTTCAAGACCAGTTAGATACCCGTGAGGGGCCAGCGTTAGGGAGATGATGGGTGGGTTTCCTTGGCAGGAGCTGGAACCCTGAGAAAAAGGAGGACCTGGTTGTGCCTTTTCTAAGATGCACATGGAATGGGCAGCTGGTTTGCTTTTTCACAAACCACCCTTTAAAGAATGTCTAGAAACTGTTTGCTCAGTAAGGTTTGACAGTGTTCCTGGAATAATCACTTGGATTTCAAGAACAGGTTGTCAAAATATCTGTTTTCATCTCTTTCATTCCCTCCAGTCCCTTGACAGCACCTTCTTCAGGATCCTTTCCCATCCTTCACTCATGAACCATCGAATATCTCCTTCACAGGATATCTGTGTGACTCAAATGGATCAACTTAGAAGGCTTTATTGGTCTTTTTTTTTTTTTAATTGCCAACTCACTCTCCCCCTGAAGATTTTCAGTAAAAAAAGTGGCCAAATCACCCTTTTCCCCCTGAGCCCAGATGGTCTTTCTTCCTTGCCCTTCTTGCCCCGTCCTCTCTTTTGTCAACTGAGTCTAACAAATGGCTGAGTGATATTCATATGCTGCCGAAAGCTCTAGTTAAATGTTAAGTATTCTTAGGGGCTATGGTAACGAATGAGAGGAGAATTCTAAGAACAGAACTGTCAGTTTTGTGCATAAGAACCACTGAACTCACAGAGAAGTTTCATTCTTGTCATTCCTTTTGAGGGAAAGACCCAACAAGTATCAACATTAGGTCCATCAAGACGCTCCTGCTTCCCAAGGGATGACAATAGATAAGTAGGACAGCAGTGGCCTTGCCTGTGTGCTGGGGGCCCATGCTCCCGGAGGTGCTCTGTCTACACTGTCTCCCCGGCTGTGCGCAGCCACCCCGATGAGCAGGAGATAATCCCGTGGTGGGCCAGCGGATGGGCCATGAGGCCAGACAGCCCTGTTAGAATCAAGGCTGCACCGTTCAGCTGCCGTGTGATTCCAGGCAGCATGTTTATCACTCTGGGTCTCTGGGGAGAATAACCATACTCAACCCAATGCCAATTGAGGTTTCTGTGAGGACTAGATGAAAGAGAGATGGACAGACAGATACTCTGTCATGTCAGAAGGTTCAGAAAGTATTAGCCACCCTGATGACCACTGCTCACCCATGTTACAGATAACAGGACTGAGGCTCAAGGAGGGGAAGTCTAATTCAAGTGTGAATTCAGATCCAGTTCTGCTGGACTCCAAAGTCAGTTGTCTTATCTGCCATGCTTTAATGAGCACTTGGAGTCTCCTGAGAGGGGCCAGGGGGAAGCCCAGCACCCAGACTGCTCCTCACTGAGCCTGGTCACAACTGGATCGGGCTGGCTCCGTGGCTGGTCCTCCATCGCAGTTTCTGTAGCTGGGCTGCCCTCCAGCCGAGGAGCCTCAGTGTGGCTGAGTTGGTGGCTTGAATGCTGGAACAATGTGTGGGGTGGGCGGCTAGCCCTGAGAGCTGAGGCTTCCGTCCATCATACTTGGTTGGCACCTGCCAGGCTGCAGACACTGAGGGCCACCCGGGGGTAGCGGCTGTGCATTCCCTTGGCTGTAGTTTAACGTGGCTCATTGGCAGTGACCTTCTCAGTGGGTAAATATGTGCCTTCTCTTGGAGCCCTGGGGATTCTCATTCTCCTCTGAGGGGTCCAGGCCTCTGTGTCCTTTCTCCTGGGGTACCCTTGGGCTGCCTGGCCGTGGTTGCGGGTTCCAGCGGCTCTGCTTTCCTGTTACACACTCTTGGAGCTGGTGAAGGACCTTTGGGGCTTTCCGACAGCCAGGGGACCAGGGCCCCACTCAGCTAAGGAGCCAGCCTAGGGTTTCCCTGGGCATCCTAGCAGAGAGGATGAGGATGGCAGCCTACACCCCGGCCTCTAGTCATTGGAATCCCTGGGTTTCTCATTCTTGCATGGGTCTTCCTGGCATCCTCATGAAACACAGTGGCTCCCATAAGTGTCCTTGCTACAGGGGCTGCAGGGGCTGCAGGGACTTGCTGGTTTTCAGCCGGGTGGGGAGGGGAGGGATGGAATCTTCTGCAGGCAGGGGTTGAGCTAGTACCACAGCTGCCATATGTTTGGGTGGTTATGACTGCAGGCTTGGGGTACAGTCCCTGCCCCTCCACTTGCTGGCTGTCATACCAGACCAGTTGTTAGCGCCTGTAAGAGCTAGTCAAGCCTGGTAGGGCCCAGGATCCCCATAGTGTGGTGGCTAGAAGCTACCTGAGAGAAGGGAAAAGAACAGTAGAGAGGGTGGAGGGAAGAAGGAGGTGGAGGGAGGGCAGGAAGGGGAGGAAGGGGGAGGGACAGGGAGAGAGGAAGGAGGGAAGAGACAGAGGGTCCATGCCAGGCTCCCCTTGGCCTCAGCCACCTGGCTAGTTACTTTATTTCATTTTATTTTTATATATTTTTTAACAATTTTATGAGAGAGAATGTGTATGAACGGGAATGGGTGGGAAAGCAGAGGGAGAGGAAGAGGCAGGCTCCCTGCTGAGCAGGGAACCTGAGGAGGTGGGGCTCCCTTCCAGGACACTGAGATCAGGACCTGAGCTGAAGGGAGATGCCTAACCCACTGAACCACCCAAGCGCCTCCTGGCTAGTCATTTTAGTGGCTGGTATTATGATAGTCTGACTCCTGAAACATTTTCCACTCATCCTCACACACTTCATTCTAGAGCTGAGATTTCTTTCCCCCTGTAGCTCCTTCTACTGAATTTGAAGAAGAAGATACGACCAGAAGTTGTTTCAACTGTCAAGATATGAAATGTCTTTTGACACTTTTTCACCCGTTGTTCCCTTCCCGAGTCTCACTCAAGTTGGTAAAAAAATGAGACAGGACCAGGGGGTTGGTGGTTATTTTTTACTTAGACAGGAAAAGCCACCTTCTTCCTTCAAATTCAGAGGTGCATAATTCAGAGGTTCACTTGGAAATGACGTTTATTAATATTAGGAATTAACAAGTACATTGTCACTTGAGCAAAAAAAAAAGGACACGGAGGATGTGGGGGTGGAAAACTAATGAGTCGGCCTGGGTGTGGGCGCAGTGTGCTGCCAGTGAGGAGGGCCCATTGACCTGTGCGAGAAATGAGATGCCCACACGCATTTGCAGCGTGGGTGTTACGAAAGTCAGTTGTTCCCCACTTGCCAAGTTACCACTGAAGAGGGCTGCTCCTTAGGAGCCATTTACCAATTAGAGGTTCATCTCAAGGTGTTAGCCATGGGGACTCTTGCTAAGGAGAGGGTCTTTGCAGACAATACTGGAGCTGGGCCTCCATCAGCCCAGATGTGATTGGGTGGACACTCCCATCCACCCTCCAGGATCTCCATGGTCATACATAACTAGTGTTTGAAAGACAAGGGTGACCCTTTTCGTGGAATCAAAATCTAGAGACTAGCAGACCTGCCCCAGAGTGACTCTGAGATGAAGTCAGACCTTCCAGTGGCCTGGTGTGAGTCTCTACTGAGCTTTGTCCCCTTTGCAGATAATGCGTTAACAGAGATAATGTGTTTTTCTCATTTCAAGCAGTCTCTTTCCTTAATAAATAGCTTAGTCATGGGAGATACGTCATATGCTTTCAGGTTGTGCCAGGAAGAGCTTTATCTTCCATTTCCAGGCCGATGGCATATATTTCTGGATGATGGATGGTCAAGTTAGGAGGAAGTGTTTCAGAGATCCTCCGTCTCTGGAGGGATGTGGTTTATATTAGCTCAACTGGCAGAAATTTAAGTCAGACATTCTGTTGACAAAGGATGGAAATCAAGGACTGATTTTAAATGGGTAGTGATTGTTAATTTATTTGGTGTGAAGTACAGCTGTATGTTGGCGCTGAGTTGCTTAAGCGAAGGCCACTGGGGGCTTGTCTAGCCTCAGATGGTGGAGAGAAGAGTCTTGGGGTCAGGGCAGTGCCAGCCAGGAAGTGAAACAAGGCATCTGGACACATCTCTTACGTGTTGGTGTGTCCGAGTTAAAAATAAAGATACCAGGATGAGGAATCTCAATACTGTGGAAGTTGCAGTAGCAGCGAGGAGGCTGGTCCATGAAAGTATGCATGAAATTCCTAAGGGCTTCAGAAACTCTCTGCATCAGTACCTACATGTGCAGAAGCTGATAGTTCAGGAATGTTCCATGCAGTGCCCCTAGCCTTCCGCAGATGGCAACACACTCAAGGACCACAAAGAGGTAACTTTCTTCCATGCGAGGTGCTGGGCTGGCGCTTGTCCCAGCCTGAGAGCCAAGGGATCAGTGTCTGGGTCCAGCAGCTGGAGGACTGGTCTTAGTGTGGAATCTGAGAAGTAGAGGAGGCTGGGGCTTCATGTCCATGTCGTTGACTCAGACCCATGAGCAGTTTACAAAGCCCGGAAGTGACTCAATCCAGAGCTGGCTTCATGAAGGTATAAAGGAACCAGAAGTAACCTTTCGTGCTGTGCAGAGAACCTGAGGGCACGGGACAGCAGATGGTGGGGTGGTGGTTCTCATCTCAGACCCTTTACTGATCACGACCACTCAGAGAGCTTCCTTAAAGCAACAACCACCACCAACAGATTTACTGAGATAGTTTACTGATTCATACTGATTCATATTGTACAGTTCTGTGTTTCAAATATACTCAGAGTTGTACAGCTGACACCTCAGCCAATGTTAGAACATTTCCATCACCTCAGAAAGAAGCCCTGTACCCTTTGGGCATCACCCACCTGTTCCCTTCCACATTCCTCCCAGCCAGAAGCCACCGCTAATCTATGTCCCATCTCTATAGATTTGCCTTTTTGGAACATTTCATATAAAAGTAATTCTATAATATGTGGTCTTTTGTGACTGACTTAGTTCACCTAGCATTTTTTCTAGCACCCTTCCATGTTGTAGCATGTGTCAGTGTTCATTCCTTTTCAGGGCTCAATAATATTCCTCAGAGGATAGACTACAATTTATTTATCCACTCATCAGTTGATTGATATTTAGGTTGCTCTTACCTTTTGACTATTATGAACAACACTGCCATGAATATTCAAGTACAAGTTTTTGTGTGGATATGTTTTGATTTCCCTTGGGTATATGCCTAGGAGTGGAATTACTGGGCCATAGGGTAACTCTACGCTTAACCATGTGAGGAACAGCCAGACCTGATTTCTCTACATTCTTGCTTACATTTGTTATTATCACTTTCTTTGGTGTGCAAAAACTATCTCATTGTGGTTTTGATGTTTATCCCTGATGACTAATGATTTTAAGCATGTTTTTATGTGCTTATTGACCATTGGTAGATCTCCTTTAGAGAGATGTTTATTTAGATCCTTTGTTTTTAATTGGATTGTCTTTTTATTATGGAGTTCTAAGAGTTGGTTTATTCTAGATATAAGATATGATTTGCTTATCATACATCAGATATAAAATTGGCAAGGGGTCAGTGTCTGGGCATAGCAGCTCCCATTCTGTGGGTTGTCTTTTCACCCTTTTAATGGTATTCTTTGAAACACAAAAGCTTTTAATTTTGATGAAGTCCAATTTGTGTATTTTTAAAGTTTTGTTATTATGCCTTTGGTATCATACCTAAGAATCCATTGCTCAGCTAAGGTTGTGAAAATTTAGTGTTGTGTTTTCACCTAGGAGTCATATAGTGTTAGCCCTTAATTTTAGGTCTTTGATCTATTTTGAGTTCATTTTTTAATATGGTGTAAGGTAAGGGTCCAGCTTCATTCTTTTGCATGTTGCTATCCTGTTGTCTTAGACTATTTGTTGAAAAGATTATTCTTTCTTGCATTGAATGGGCATGGCTACCTGTGAAAAATCAATTCACCGTGAATACACAGGTTTATTTCTGGATCTTCAATTTTATTTAATTTCTCTATATATCTGTCCTTATGGCAGTCTTGATTACCATTGCTTCCTAATAAGCTTTGAAATAAGCAAGTGTGAATCAGCCAACTTTTCCTTCTTTCTCAAGATTGTTTTGGTCATTCTGGATTTCTTGCAACTCTATCTGAATTATAGAATTAGCTTGTCCATTTCTACAAAAAAGTCAGCTGGCATTGTGATAGAGTTTGATGAACTTGTAGATTGCTTTGGAGCACATTACCATCTTAACAATATTAAGTTTTCCAATTCACGTGCATGAGATATTTTTCTATTTATGTGGATTTTTAATTTCTTTCTACACAGTTTTATAGTTTTCAGAGTATAGGTTTTGCATTTATTTCTTAAATATATTTCAACAGATTTACTTTTTTGATGCTATTGTGAATGAAATTGTTTTCTTAATTCATTTTTGGGTTGTTTATTACAAGTATGTAGAAATATAATTCATTTTTATATATTTGATCTCATATTCTGAAACTCGCTCAACTTGTTTATTGTTCTAATAGTTTTTTTTAATTGTGTTTTTAGGATTTTCTGTGTATAAGCTCATACCATCAGCAAAGAGATAATTTTACTTTGTCCTTTCCAGTGTGGATTCTCTCCCTTTCTTCCTCTCTTCTTCCATTCTCCCCTCCCTCCCTCCCTCCCTCTCTCTTCCCTCTCTCCCTCCCTCACTCTCTCTCTTTTTTCATATTTACTTGCTTAATCACTCTGAATAGAACTTTCAGTACAATACCAAAAAAAAAATAAAATGCTGGGAGAACACATTCTTGCCTTGTTCCCAACCTTAAGAGAAAGCATCCAGTGTCTCACCATTAAGTGTGGGGTCAGCTGTAGATCTTATGTTGATGCTCTTTATTCATTCAGTTGAGGAAGTTCTTTTTTATTCCTAGTTGACTTAGTTTCTTTTTATTTAATCACAAAACAGTGTTGGATTTTGTCAAATGCTTTTCCTGCATGTGTTGAGATGATCATGTAGCTTTTGTTTTCTATTCTACTGACGTGATATATTACGTTAATGGATTTTAAGGTATTAAACCAACCTGGCATTCCTGGGATAGATTTCCCTTAGTCATGATGTATGATTCTTTCTATGTGTGGCTGGATTTGTTTTGCTAGTATTTGGTTTTTAAATCCATATTAATAAGAGATAATGGTCTGCAGTGCTCTTTTCTTGGAGGTCTTTGACAGGTTACTGTTGGTCTCATGGGATGTATTGGGAAGTGTTCCCCTCTCTTCTGTTATTTTGGAAGCATTTGTGTTTGTGAAGACGAATTAGTATTCTTCTTCAGATGTTTTACCAGGGAAGCTTTCTTGCCATGGCTTTTTCCCCTGAAGTATAATTTTGATTAATAATTCAGTCTCTTTACTAGTTACAAATCTATTCAAACTGTTTCTTTTTGAGTGGTTTCAGTAGTATATCACCTTTTAGGTGTTTGTCCATTTCATCTAAGTTATCCATTTTATCAGTATATAATTATTCATGGTATTTTCTTCTTATGGGTCACTTTAAAGAATATTCTTTTAGTCTTACTGATTTTATCAATTGTTTTTCTTTCTTCCTTCCTTTCTTTCTTTTTTAATAATAATTTCTTTTATTTTTTTCAATGTTCCAAGATTCATTGTTTATGCCCCACACCCAGTGCTCCATGCAATACGTGCCCTCCTTAATACCCACCACCAGGCTCACCCTTCCCCCCACCCCTCTTCCAAAACCCTCCGTGTGTTTCTCAGAGTTCAGAGTCTCTCATGCTTCTTTTCCCTGTCTGATTTACCCCAGTTCACATTTCCTCTCCTTCTCCTAATGTCCTCCATGTTACTCATTATGCTCCAGAAGTAAGTGAAACCATATGGTAGTTGACTTTGTCTACTTGGCTTATTTCACTCAGCATAATATCCTCCAATCCCATCCATGTTACTATAAAAGTTGAGTATCATCCTTTCTGGTGGAGGCATAATATTCCATTGTATATGGACCATATCTTCTTTATCCGTTCATCTGTTGAAGGGTACCTTGGCTCTTTCCACAGTTTGGTGATTGTGGCCATTGCTGCTATGAACATTGGGGTACATATGGCCCTTTTTCTCACTACCTCTATATCTTTGGGGTAAATACCTAGTAGTGCAATTGCAGGGTCATAGGGTAGCTCTATTTAATTTTTTAAGGAATCTCCACACTGTTTTCCAAAGTGGCTGCACCAACTTGGGTTCCCACCAACAGTGTAAGGAGGTTCCCCTTTCTCCACAGCCTCTCCAACACTTGTTGTTTCCTGTGCAGTTAATTTTGGCCATTCTTACTGGTATCAGGTGGTATCTCAAATTGGTTTTGATTTGAATTTCCCTGATGGCTAATGGCGACAAACATTTTTTCATGTGTCTATTAGCCATTTGTATGTTTTGTATGGAGAAATGTCTATTCATGTCTTCTGCCCATTTTTTGATGTGATCATCTTTTTTGGGGTGTTGAGTTTGAGGAGCTCTTTATAGATCTTGGATTTCAGCCCTTTGTAGTGTCATTTGCGAATATCTTTTCCCATGCTGTGGGCTGCATCTTTGTTTTGTTGACTGTTTCCTTTGCTGTGCAGAAGCTTTTTCTTTTGATGAAGTCCCAAAAGTTCATTTTTGCTTTTGTTTCCTTTGCCTTTGGAGATGTATCTTGAAAGAAGTTGCTGTGGCTGATGTCAAAGAGGTTACTGCCTATGTTCTCCTCTAGGATTTTGATAAATTCCTGCCTCACGTTGAGGTCTTTCATCCATTTCGAGTTTATCTTTGTGTATGGTGTAAAAGAATCATCGAGTTTCATTCTTCTTTATGTAGCTGTCCAATTTTCCCTACACCATTTATTGAAGAGACTGTCTTTTTCCACTGGATATTTTTTCCTACTTTGTCGAACATTATTTTACCATAGAGTTGAAGGTCCATATCTGGACTCTTAACTCTGTTCCATTGGTCTTTATGTCTGTTTTTGTGCAGTACCATGCTGTCTTGGTGATCACAGCTTTTTAATAAAGCTTGAAATCAGGTAACATGATACCCCCAACTTTGTTATTCTTTTTCAGCATTTCCTTAGCAATTTGAGTTCTGTATAAATTTTTCTGGTTCCATATAAATTTTAGGATTGTTTGTTCCAGCACTTTGAAAAATGTTGGTGGAATTTTGATCTGGATGGCATTGAAAGTATAAATTGCTCTGGGAAGTATAGACATTTTAACAGTGTTTATTCTTCCTTCCATGAGCATCCATCTTTTTGTGTCTTCTTCAATTTCTTTCATGAGTGTTTTGTAGTTTCTTGAGTACAGATACTTTACTTCTTTGGTTAGGTTTATTCCAGGGTATCTTATGGGTCTTGGTGCTATAGTAAATGGAATCTATTTTCCAATTTCCCTTTCTACATTTTCATTGTTAGTGTATAAGAACGCAACTGATTTCTGTGTATTGATTTTGTATCCTGCCACATTACTGAATTGTTTATGAGTTCTAGTAGTTTGAGGGTGGAGTCTTTTGGGTTTTCCACATAAAGTATCATGTAATCTGCGAAGAGAGAGAGATTGACTTCTTCTTTGCCAATTTGAATACCTTTTATTTCTTTCTGTTGTCTGATTGCTGTTGCGAGGATTTCTAACACTATGCTGAACAATATTGGCAAGAGTGGGCATCCTTGTCTTGTTCCTGATCTCAATGGGAAGGCTGTTAGGTTTTCCCCATTGAGAATGATACTCGCTGTGGGTCTTTCATAAATAGATTTTATGAAGTTGAGGAATGTTCCCTCTGCTCCTATATTTTGAAGAGTTTTAATCAGGAAGGGGTGTTCTATTTTGTCAAATGTATTTTATGCATCAATTGAGAGGACCATGTCATTCTTCTCTTTTCTCTTATTGATTTGTTCTATCACATTGATTGATTTTCAAATCAAGGTTGATTTGAAGGTTGAACCACCTTCCATCCCAGGGATAAATCCCACCTGGTGGTGGTGGATAATCTTTTTAATGTACTGTTTGGATCCCATTAGCTAGGATCTTGTTAAGATCTTGGCATCCATATTCATCAGGGATATTGGTCTGAAATTTTCCTTTTGGATGGCGTCTTTGCCTGGTTTGGATATTAAAGTAATGCCGGCTACATAGAAAGAGTCTGGAAGTTTTCCTTCTGTTTCTGTGTTTTGAAACAGCTTCAGGAGAATAGGTATTATTTCTTTGAATGTTTGGTAGAATTCCCCAAGGAATCTGTCAGGTCCTGGGCTCTTGTTTTTTGGGAGGTTTTTGATCACTGCTTCAATCTCGTTATTAGATATTGGTCTATTTAGGTTGTCAATTATTCCTGTTTCAGTATTTGAAGTTTATAGGTTTCTAGGAATGCATCCATATCTTCTGGGTTGTTTAACTTATTGGCATATAACTGTTGATAATAATTTCTGATGATTATTTATATTTTCTTGGTGTTAGTCATGATCTCTCCCCTTTCATTTATAATTTTATTAATTTAGGTTCTCTCTCTTTTCTTTTGGATTAGTTTGGCCAATGGTTTATCGATCTTATTAATTCTTTCAAAGAACCAGCTTCTAGTTTCATTGATGTGTTTGTTCTATTGTATCTCTAGTTTCTAATTCATTGATCTCTGCTCTAATCTTAAGTCTTTCCTTTCTTATGTGTGAGGTTGGTTTAATTTGTTGTTGATTTTCCAGTTCTTTAAGGTGTTAAGAGAGTTGGTGTTTTGGGGATTTCCCTTTTTCTTTTCTTTTCTTTTCTTTCTTTCTTTCTTTCTTTCTTTTTTTTTTTTTTTTTTTTTTTTTTTTTTTTTTTTTTTTTTTTTTTTTTTTTTTTTTTTTTTTTTTTTTTTTTTTTTTTTTTTTTTTTTTTTTTTTTTTTTTTTTTTTTTTTTTTTTTTTTTTTTTTTGAGTGAGGCTTGGATGGCTATGTATTTCCCTCTTAGGACCGCCTTTGCTGTATCTCATAGGTTTTGGATCAATGTATCTTCATTCTCATTGGTTTCCATGAAATATTTAAGTTCTTCCTTTATTTCCTGGTTGATCCAAACATTCTTGAGTAGGATAGTCTTTAGCTTTCAAGTGTTTGAATTCCTTCCAAGCTTTTTCTTGTGGTTGAGTTCCAGTTTCAAAGCATTGTGGTCAGGGAATATGCAGGGAATAATCTCAATCTTTTGGTATCGGTTGAGCTCTGATTTGTGACCTACTATGCGGTCTGTTCTGGAGAAAGTTCCATGTGCACTCAAGAAGAATGAGTATTCTGTTGTTTTAGGGTGGAATGTTCTGAATATATCTACGAGGTTCATCTGGTCCAATGTGTCATTCAAAGCTCTTGTTTCTTTGTTGATTTTCTATTTAGATGATCTGTCTATTGCTGAGAGTAATGTCTTATTTTCTCAATTGTTTTTCTGTTCTCCATTTCATTAATTCCTAATCTATCTTTGATAATTTCCTTCCCTCTGCTTGCTTTAGGTTTGGTTTGCTTTTCTTTTTGTGTTGTTAGGATAGGAATTTAGATTTAAGATCTCCTTTCTTGCCTCCCTCCCTCTCTGCCTCTCTACTCTGTCTCTCTCTCTTTCTTTTTTAATATAAGCATTTGCTGATATAAATTTCCCTCTAGTGCTGATTTAGCTACACCCTATGAGTTTTGGTCAGTTGTATATTCATTTTTCTTCATCTCAAATCACTTTTTTTTTAATCCACTGGTCATTTAGGAGTATATTATTTGCTTCCTACATATTTGCAAATTTCCTGAATTTCTTCCTGTTACTGATTTGTAATTTCATTTCATTATGGTAATAAAATATGTTCTTTCTTATTTATACCCTTTTAAATTTGTTATTTGTTTTACTGCCTAGCCTGTGGTTATTCTAGAGTATGTTCATGGGCACTTAAGAAGAACGTGTACCCAGCTGGTGTTGGTTGGAGTGTTCTACAGAAGATTTCTGTTAGGTTTAATTGTTTTATCATGGTGTTAAAGTCTTTTATTTATCTTTCAGTCTTCTGCCTGGTTGTTCTATGCTTTATTCAAAGTGACATTGAAGTCTCCAGCTATTATTGTTTCCTATTTTCCCCTTCATTTCTATCAGTTTTTGCTTCATGATATTTGAAGCTCTATTGTTCAGTGTGTATATGTGTACATTTGTTACATTTTCTTAATGGATTTACTCTTTTATCATTATGAAATGTTCCTTTTTATCTCTGGTAACATTTTTTGCTCTAAAGTCTATTAATTTATCTGATATTAGTGTAACCATTCCAGCTTTTTGTGGTTGCTGTTTGCATGAAATAGCTTTTTTCATCATTTTACTTTCAAATCTGTTTGCATTTTTAAATTTTTTTAAAGATTTACTTATGAGAGAAAGAGAGCAGGGAGGGAGCAGAGGGAGAGAGAGAAAGAGAATCTCAAGCAAACTCCCTGCTGAGTGCAGAGCCCAGTGCAGGGCTTGATCTCACAACCCTGAGATCATGACCTGAGCTGAGCCACCCAGGTTCCCCATTGTATCTGTAAATTTGAAGTGTATCTCCGGTGGACAGCAAGTCAGTGTTTGAGACTGTTTCCTCCCAGTTGTCTCTTCCTTACATTTCCTCCAGCAGACTTGCCATCCTGTAGTTTAGTTTGTATCTCCAGTAAATCTGTCAGTCTCCTCCCAGCTATCTCCATGATGACCTCTAGTCGTTTTGAGAGTTCCCTGAGGCTTAAACTTCTCCACACTTGGTTGCAAATGAAGTCAGTTCCTTTGAGAAGAGATTTCTAAATCTGCCCTGTGACCTGCTTTTCTGCAGCTTTTCTCCCCTGGGCCAGATTTCTGAGTCATGGCTTTGGGGCAGGTGGTAGGAGAAAGAGCATGACTCTCTCTGAGTGACCCCTATGCTTGAGGAGCTAAATGCCCACTGGAAAGGGAAGCAGTATCTTCAAGTGTTTTCAGCTTGCCTCTCCTAGCTGGAAACTTCACCTTACAAGTCCAGTCAAGGATGGTCAGAGCCCCAGTTTTCTCTACATGCCGAGTTCAAGGTAAGCCTTCATCCTATGGGTGTTGTAGGCATCTAGAAGAAAGGACCCCTTACCTACCAGCTGTACATGCTCAGAACTTAGCCTTAGCAACAGGTGAGCTGATACTCTGCCCCATCAAGGTTGAATGCCTTACAACGGCCAGTTTGGGAGTGAGAGAAAGCGCCCTGTCTTGGCTGTCCCAGTCTGCAGTGGAGTTTGTGTCTTGCTGAGCTGGGAAGGAAGAGGGAGGCACATAGTAGACTCTTGCTATTCTTCCTGAGTTTTAGTGGATTTTCTTTAACAGATGTTTCTTAATTTCCTGTATGCCATTAGGACAATTTCTAGACCCTTAAATGATTATTTTTAAACAGAATTATACCAATTTCACTGGGGAGCAGGTCTGAGAAGCTCAATATGGGTGTTGTGCCAAAAGTGGGACCTCTCAGGATACTTCTTAAATACTCAGATGCCCAGTCCCTCCTAGAAGATCAGAAAGTCTGAGATGCGGATAGGGCTTGGAAAAAACCCAGGAGATCCAGGTGAGCATCCAGGGTTAAGGTTACCAGTGTAAGGTGAATGGGAGCATGAGAGTTGGGTAGGACTCATAGCCCTGACATTCAATAGTTAGCAATTTTAGGCACCATATCACTTATAGATCAATTTCTTAATCTATGAAATAGGGATGAGAATGGTTCCCACCCCAGAAGATTGTTGCGTGAGATAAGTAATGCAGTAAAACATGGAAGTAGAAAAATGAGAATGTAATAGAAGGGGCACCTGGGTGACTCAGTTAAGCGTCTGCCTTCGGCTCAGGTCATGATCCCAGAGTCCCGGGTTCGAGCCCTGTATTGGGCTCCCTGCTCGGCGGGAAGCCTGCTTCTCCCTCTCTTACTCCTCCTGCTCGTGTTCCCTCTCTAGCTGTGTTTTTGTCTGTCAAATAAATAAATAAAATCCTTAAAAAATGTAATACAATAATATATAGTAATAACCAAGCTATTATTATTTCTCGGAAGAGGTAAATTTTGAGCTTAAAGAAAAGACCATATTCTTAAAGTTGGTTATCTTACCTTATTTGTAACTCTTATTTTTGCATTTTCTTACCCAGTTTGGGACATTCACTGATGTGATTTTTTTTTAAATGCTTTACTTCAGATGTTTTAGGTTTCACAGGTGGTCATCAGGAATACAGGGTGTTCATTAGGGCACGGAGAGTAGACGGTGGGCAGGGAGAAGATGGCCTCACTGACTGCCCCGCCTCCTCAGTGCTGGCTGTAGAAACTTTCCCTTGGGCTTAGGTGAGGGCCTGGATTCTTTTTTTTTTTTTTTAAGGTTTTTTTTTTTTATTTATTTGACACACAGAGAGAGAGATCACAAGTAGGCAAAGAGGCAGGCAGAGAGAGAGGAGAAAGCAGGCTCCCTGCTGAGCAGAGAGCCCGATGTGGGCCTCGATCCCAGGACCCTGAGATCATGACCTGAGCAGAAGGCAGAGGCTTTAACCCATTGAGCCACCCAGGAGCCCGAGGTCCTGGATTCTTAACAGACTTCAGGGAAGAGCTGACAGGGCTCAGGACCAAGTCCTCATTGAGAATGAGAGGATCTTAGGCTGAAGTTCCTTTTGGGAGGCTTCACTTCTGGGAGTGTCTTAGCATGGCTCTGTTGGTCACTTCCTTCAGGAAGACCCATCTAATTGCACAAATGAGACCAGGTGTCCCTCTGGTGCCACCTCCAGGGCCCGGGTCTTGCAGGCACTGTGCTTTGTGTTATCACCTCTGGGGCTGCTCTACCAGCCCCTCTCCAGCCGGGCATTTGCTGGGAACTCTGTAGTTGTTGGTTGAAGGAAGCAGGTAGATTCCATGAGCTCTTTGAAGCTGGAAATAGGGGATGTCCCATACATGTGATTAAGTAGGAAGGGAATAAGAAAGGAGTGTTTCTCCTCTGAAAGGCACTGGACACAGCTGTGTACAGGGCAAAGCAGAAACAATCCCAGGGAAATTCTTCCTTCCTTTCTTCAGCACCTTGCAAGAACAGCTGGGACCATGGCTTGTATGTCTTCAAAGTAAGATAGGAAATCCAGACTCAACTAGCATAATGTTAACATTTTTGAAGTACTTACTGTGCACCAGGCACTGGGCTAAGTGTTTTATTTTATTTTATTTTATTTTATTTTATTTTATTTTATTTTATTTTATTTTAAATTTAAATTCAGTTAACCAACATATAGTAATTAGTTTCAGATGTAGAGTTCTGTAATTCATCGGTTGCATATGACACCCAGTGCTCATCATATCACATGCCTTCTTTAATGCCCATCATCCAGTTACCTTATTCCCTCCTCACCTCACCTCCAGCAACCCTCAGTTTGTTTCCTAGAGTTAAGTGTTCTTTAATCTTCACAGCAACCCTATGAAGATCCACTCTGTTTTTATTCCGAATTTGTAGATGAAGAATGGAGCTCAGAGATACCCAGTAACATGCCTGGGATCACATAGCCCATTAATATACTCAACCATATGTAATATTGCCTGATGTGAAATCTTTTGTAGGACATGGCCATCTGAAAAATTTTGTTGTGTTGTCCAAGCTGAAAAAAGAATAGTTATGCTCTGTTGTGGCCCCTACCCACAACACACGCTCCAGTGTCGCCTGGATTGGCCAAATGGGCTGAGCAGCCCAGAGAATACTTTCCCTCTGTGCTGTAGTCCTGGAGGGACAGATCGTTTTTTGGCTTAAACCGCAGAGTTCAGGACAGTGGAATTAAAGCCCTCGAAGAGCCTAGATGAGCCTAGAAACAGGTTGGTGGCCGCCATGGCTTTCAAGATGTCATTCTGCCTTGTGTTCTGGTTGCAGGTAGATTATCAGAAGCTGTGGGAGCAGAGGACATGTGCCAGCAGTTGGTCTGATTCTTATTTCTGCATTCTGTACCTTTAAGAAGAGGAGTCTTAAACCTTCTGTCATATTACTTTAGTTCTGAAACCTTTTTGGCGATCAAAACATGAGCAGATATTTTAATATTTAAAATGGATTCTTCAGTTCCTTTCCTCTCTCAGCCTATCTAATTATGATAAATCTTTCCACCTATCCACACATGAACAACCTGGATGATTGATTTAACCTACAGAAATCATCAGAGACCAGTAGGTTACTAAAACCTCTCTGTTGGACCAGTATCCATGGCCAGCTAATCATGTTTGAGGAGAAGAATGTGTTTATCTTTCCAGATAGAGGTTCTGGGACTGAAGAACTATGGCAACTCGAGTAAAGGAAATGTTGATGTTACAGGCAGTTTTAATTTTTTTAGAAGATTAAGTTTTTCTTAAGTTGACATCTAGTATCTTAGAAATTTTGATTGTACTTTCTCATATATAGTGGCATAGTAATAGTATACTCCAGAAGCTTTCTGGAATAGTGTTTAAATTGACATTTAAAATTGTGCTTTGAAAACTCCTGCACTCTTCTG